>ML821231.1:21255-41000 GCA_009831015.1 Picea engelmannii
TTTCCCCATTTGACTCAGTTGGCATATGAAAAATCCCTGATGAACATCCAAATCCATGAGTTAGGTAAGGGAGAAAGGGCCGGTCATACCCCTAACAGGTACAATCTCAGGTCAAGAAGGAAAGAAGGAGACTTTGACAGCCAAGACCAGCCTCTCATAGCAGATAGGCCTACTAAGTCTGCGACAGCCACTACTAAAGAAAAGAAAACTCAGAGTGCTTCGCCAGCAGCCAAGGAACCTGTCACTGAGGTAAGGGAAGCTCCTAAGCTGATTTCCTCTTTTAATTTTGAGCATGAAATTCAAAAGATCAGAATTCCCGTTCCCCTCTCAGAGCTAGTTAAAAATGAGGACTTCAAAAGGTCCCTTTCCAAGTTGCTACAATCTGAGTCCCCCCAACCTCCCTCTGACTCAGTGAACCTTCAAGATGAGAAACCAGCTGTCATCCTAGGTCCCATGGTAGAAGACAGAGATGATTCATCCCCTCCCTTCTACACCTCCCTGAACATACATGATAAAGTGCTACATAACTGCCTCATGGACTCAGGGGCTTCCCATAACCTTATGCCCAAAATAGTAATGGAAGAGTTGGGACTGGAAGTGACAAAAGATTACCATGATTTGTATTCTTTTGATTCAAGGAGAGTGCAGTGTCTAGGAGTCATCAAAGACCTGGTGGTTTGATTGTTTCAGCTGCCCATGAAAAGTGTGGTCATGGATATTGTGGTAGCTGACGTTCCCCCCAAGTTTGGCTTGTTGTTGTCAAGGTCTTGGATTAAAAGACTTGGAGGAATGTTACAGATGGATCTCACATATGCTACCATTCCGGTCTTTGGGGGAGAACACAGGAGGTTGTACAGAGAAGCTCAACTAGCCTATATTGTCAGTGATGAAGCAAACCCCACTAACCACCCCATCTTTGCACTAGACACCAACTTAGGGTCTAGTTTGTTACAGATCACTGGAACTCCTGAGTTCCCTTTACAGATAAGAAAGTAGCCCATTCTTAATCATTAGATACCTCCTCCAACCACCTCTGTTTGGAAGATGTTCTTTGATGGAGCTTCCTCCAGTATAGGCTCAGGTGCTGGAGTGATTTTCATATCACCTTGTCAGGAGACCATATCCCTGTCATACAAGCTGGAATTTGAAACTACCAACAATGTGGCGGAATATGAAGCTCTTGTTCTTGGTATGAGGGCTGCAAAATAAATGGGAATTAAAGAGGTGACAGTGTTCGGAGATGTAGAATTAATAATCCAACAGGTCAGGAACGTTTATCGGGCCAAGCATCCTCGGCTCAGGAGTTACAGAAACGAAGTATGGGACCTGATTGATAACTTCTTCTCAGCTTTCAACATTAATTTTATCCCAAGGGAAGAAAATACCTCGACCGACTCCTTAGCTGTCGTGGCTAGTTTGTTCAGGGTCCCTCTGCCGCCAAAGATCCATGGTAAGGTCGAAATAAGATACAGACCATCCATCCCGGACAATGTAAAGCATTGGGAGGTATTAGAGGACGATCTTGAAATCAAAAAATTTCTTCAGTCCCTCGATGAGTTTTTGGCATTGCACATTGATCAGGATCCTGATCTCGAAGGTGACCCTCCCTCTGAGAGATTCTTAAATAAAATTGCTAATCACCAGATTATTCAGCTACCCAGTAATCACATTCCGAGAGGACTGGTCCCCTTGGAAAGACTGTTCTATGGGAACGATGTGGCCGTAAAGAGTAAGGTTTCAAATGAAGATGCTGATACAACCAAATGTAAAATTGGCACACAAGAGCAGCCCAGGTTTGTAAAATTATCAAGCAGTTTGACCAGGGAACAGAAGGCCGAATATACTGAGTTGCTAAAAGAGTTTGTTGATGTGTTTGCATGGACATATGAAGATCTCAAGACTTATGACACATTTGTCATTGAGCACAAGATCCCACTAAAGGAAGAGGCTAAACTGTTCAGACAGAAGCTGAGATAGATAAATACCATGTTGCTACCTGTCATGGAGAAAGAGGTGAAGAAATTGCTAGATGCCCAAATTATCGTCCCCTTGAGATATTCCGAATGGGTGGCCAATTTGGTCCCAGTAAGGAAGAAAAATGGAGAAATCAGACTCTGTGTTGACTTCAATAATCTGAACAGGAGCTCAAGGAAAGACAATTACCCCTTGCCCAACATGGAACAAATACTGCAGAGGGTAACTGGTGCATCTAGGATATCCATGATTGATGGTTTTTCTAGCTATAATCAGATATCAGTCATACCTGAGGACAAATAAAAAACGGCCTTCACCACTCCTTGGGGCACATTCATGTATGCCAAAATGCCTTTTGGATTGATGAATGCAGGGGCAACTTTCCAACGAGCCATGGACATAGCTTTCATCAGGGAGAAAGATAAGTTTGTGGTGATCTATCTGGATGACATAACAGTCTTCTCCAGATCTGACAGAGAACACTAGGGGCATTTGAGGAAAGTTTTTCTGAAGTGTCGAAGGTTTGGCCTATCCTTAAATCCCATAAAATATTTATTTGCTATGAAGGAGGGGAATCTGTTAGGCCATATAGTATTAGAAGAGGGAGTGAGGATTGATCCTAGCAAGGTAGCGGAAATTCAAACCCTGTCACTTCCTAGGTCCAAGAAGGAAGTTCAGGCCTTTTTAGGGAAGATTAATTTCTTGAGGAGATTCGTCTCAAATTTTGCTGAGTTGGTGAAAAAAATCACAGTCATGCTCAGAAAGGGAAATGAAGTAAAATGGATCGATGAACCAAGGGAATCTTTTATCCAAATAAAAAGAGCATTGACTGAGGTGCTTGTGCTGATCAGTCCTGACTATTCCAAAGGATTCCTAATTTTCTCTTTTTCTTCTTTTGATACAGTAGCAATGGTCTTGTTGCAGAAAAATGAGGAAGGGCGAGAACAACCCATTGCCTTTTTCAGCAAGGCATTAAGAGATGCAGAGATCAGGTATGAAATCATGGAAAAGCAGGCTTATGCCTTAGTAAAGGCCCTCAAAGCTTTCAGGATCTATGTCCTGCACTCAAAGGTGATAGCATACGTTCCTTCAGCCTCTATGAAGGACATCCTTATACAGCCTGACATGGATGGGAAAAGAGGGAAGTGGATTGCCAAAATCCTAGAGTTTGATCTGGAGATTAAGCCCACCAAGTTGATAAAGGGGCAGGGTTTAGCCAAGCTGCTGGCCGAATCCAATTGCAAAGCCTTGGGGATTAGCTACATCAACGCCTGCTCAAAAATTCCGCAAGATGAGTCATCCAATAAGAATTCTCAGGGTGCCTTATCACTAGCAAGATGCACCTGGTACAAGGATATCTTGTACTTTTTGCAAGAATTGAAGCCTCCTGATGGAATGGGAAAAAGAAATGCGAGAGCTTTAAAGCTCAAAGCGGTCAGATATTGCCTCATTGACCAAGACTTGTACTGGAAATACCCGTTAGGGGTATTTTTAAGATGTCTGGACCCGCAAGAAGCCCAGAAGGTTATATTTGATTTCCATAATGGCCTTTGCGAGGGGCATCATTTCTGGAAGACCACAGCTCATAAGATCCTCAGGGCTGGATATTACTAGCCTACTTTATTCGCTGATGTCTGCAGAGAAATCAGAGCTTGCATCAAATGCTAGAAGTTTTGAGGAAAACAACAGCTCAGGTCACTACCATTAAAGCCTATAGTAGCTTCGGCACCTTTTCAGCAGTGGGGGTTAGACTTTATTGGAGAAATTCATCCTCCCTCAAGCGACCAACATAGATGGATCCTGACTGCGACAGACTATTCCACCAAGTGGATAGAAGCTACCCCTACCAGGAGTATTTCTCACAAAGTGATTATCATCTTCCTGGAGGATATCATAGCCAGATTCAGCTGTCCCATCAAAATTGTCACCGATAATGCTGCCTCTTTCAGGTCTGAGCCTTTGGTCAAGTTCTGTGAACAATTTGAGATTTCGCTGATCCACTCTACTCCCTATTATCCTCAAGGAAATGGACTGGTAGAGTCTTCCAATAAAAGTCTGATCAAGCTCATTAAAAAATTATTGGAAGTCAATAAAAGGGCCTGGGATTCAAAGCTCAAATTTTCTCTATGGGCCGACCGGGTGACAATGAAAAAGTCTCTGGGTATCTCACCTTTACAACTTGTTTATGGAGTAGAAGTTGTTTTCCCTACTCATCTCACTTTATCTGTGGAAAAATTCCTCCAGGACCTTGAAGGAGAGCCTGACCATATGGTCAGAAGGATTCATCAGATGGTGGAAGTTCAGCAGATCAGGGAACAAGTCATGGACAGGGCCTGCCATCATCAACAGAAGATCAAGCAAACCGTTGACAGAAAGAGAAAAAAGAAAGGTTTCAAACTGGGCGATCTGGTGCTCAAATGGGATGCACCTAGGCAGCATAGGGGAAAACACAGTAAGTTTGATGCCCTCTGGTTTGGGCCTCTCAAGATCTCTGAGGTTTTTTCAAACAATACCTACAGGTTGCAGGATTTGGAAGGTGAAGAAGTTTTTGATGGCCCAGTCAATGGGAATTTCTTAAAAAAATGTTTTCTGTAAGCCGTAGGCGACTTCTTTTGTTTTGTAAATATTGTTTTCTGTTTTCTGTTTTCGGCTTAATGAATGACTCCATAGCCCAACAACAAGGCACTAAATCTGCAAAGAGAGTTCTTAGAGCATCACAGGGATGACTCTATCCCCCATGGAGCCTAATGTTAGCGACATTTCTTGTCCTAGGCACAAGAGTATTCGGGTCTGCAAGATGAATGAGAAGCGCCTGAAAGCAGCATGGGAAAATATTGTTTTAAAGCTTCCGAGCACGTAAAAGGGGGAAGTTATGTTGTCGACGGCCCATATTCATTCATCAGGGCAGATCAATGGTCATCGGAATATCAAGAATACCAAGTTAACCAATGTATAGTGTTAGAGAAAGTGCCTATTTTTCAAGGCTAAATCTGGGTCGTCCGATCCAGCAACACATACTGCGAGATCTAGTCGGTATATCGGCACTTGGGAGTTCGAAGGGTGAAAGTCCCTTGTCCTCTCACATCTCGAAACCTTGAACCCCAGAGTGCTGAAAGTGCCCAAAGTCGGGCTCGCCGTATCGTGAAGCAGCCTTAGCCGTTCATCCACAGGAGACACCTGGCGTGCGATTAGGCTCCTCGCCTTTTCTCCCATCGCGGTTTCAAAATGCAAGGAACAACACGTCATATTCCCAATGCGCGAGGTGTCGGGAGTGTCCAGGACCCAAATCCACAGTATCGTTGGGAGAGCCTGGAGCCATCAGATCTAGAGAGATGCGTGGTGCCAACTCAAGCCATCTCGGCATTTCGCTCATCGCAATTTTAAGAAGTATGTATCATCTCCTTCTTATTCGCAAACGCCGAAAGCGTTTTGAGAATAGACACAGGGTCATAGCCCGTGGTCACTTGGGAAAGAAAGGAGCTATGCAAAAGGGGGCCAAGGGCATTGAGACTAGTCGCTGAAAGGATGATCATGATCTCCATGCGCCATATGATTTGACCTCGACCCTGGTTTTCACCCGGAGCTAATGAAGATGAGAAAAGGTGGTTGAAACCTCTCCTCAGGCATTAAGTGTAGAGTATGGATAATCTGGCAAGCGGTCTGCTCGAGAGGGTCCTGTGTACCCATTTTTCTGAAGAATCCATGCCGTTTCCTCGACCCGCCGGAGGAGGTCTGCACATGGTAGCCCTTCATTTAATGGTTTAGCGACTCCCCCTGCAGGAGCCATGTGCAGTTAAGGTGGCGTCTGACAAAGAATACCCGCTCGATTTTGGCTGAAAAGACACCAAGCCTTTAGTATCTGGATGCACCTCTGTTGGGCTATTTTCTCTGAGTATATGAACTCAGTCTTTGTATTTTGTAAAGGAGGGATGGCCGAGCGAGGCTCCCAGTTGTAAAGCTTTAATGAAGCACTTTTATTTCTGGTTATGTATGGACTCTTGAGACTTCTTGCCTTATGAATGTTAGTTTCTTTCACGTATTTTTTCAACTGTGTTAGAGAAGCTCAGAATTGGAGAATCCAGTCGAGTTGCACTATTATAGGATGATGTAGAATTTGATCACTATAACAGTCGCATTGTCTCTAATCAGCCCGTGTGATTTTCCTAACGCTGAACGACTTGGAATTGGAGAATCCAGTCAAGTCCCCCTGTTAGTTTCTCGAAGCCCTGAACTAGTGGATCTCGCCTTCAGAGTTTTTCTTCTACAAATTATTGAAAGCCTGTTGCCCGAAGTAGTTTGTTCACTCTTCTTATCAAGTCTTCCACCTGCTCACCTTTTAATTAACCCGCTGACTGAAGTTAGATCAAGACCTCCTTTGTTTCTTACATGCCGGACCCAGTCTCTGAGTTAGAGTGACATCTCTCGAGTCTCTGTCCATTTTATCACCCATTAAAAACTACCGTGACATAAAACTGATGGGCATCGGGCTCTGCTCCTGCAAGCAATCTGGGAGTGACTTCCGTTGCCAACATTTCTGGCACCGTTGCCGAGGACGAAGTTGAAAATTTTCCCCGAGATTGAATGACATTGAACCTCTGACTCCGAAGGTGCATCGGGTATCAGAGCCTTTGAATATTGCTACTGTGCACTTGGCGACTCCATTGTGATGACTCTACTGGGGAGAACCTGCTCTATTAATTGTGTCTTTTAGAGGCAAACACACGTGGTCTCATCCACAACTGCCTCTAGCTACACTTGAAACTGATCTAGAGGTGGTTCTCAAAAAAGGAAGGGCCTCTGGAGAAGAAGATCCCACCGCAGAACCAGGTAATCCACCATCTCCTTCTGTAGGAACTCCATTCTCTCCTCCTTAGTTTCTTATTAGACCTCCTTCAGGGGTTTCCCGTTTCTTGAATTTTGGGAGTGTTCCTGCTGATTTTTCCCCTCCTGATCTGGGATTGGAGGGAGAAATCCTTGTCACTACCCTCTCCTCTGAACCTGTACCTTGGCGTAGAACCAGGGCCACAGAATATTTCCCCACTCCTGCACAAAGAGGAACACCTGCTGACTTGAGCTCGCTAGCTTTCTCCTTAAATCCCCTCTTGTTCCCACTCCACTTCGAGACTCTTTCCCAGTAGCCCCTTCACGAACTCCTCCTCCGAGTTCTCCTAAACACAATATCCCTATGGTAGAAGAAAATCTCCCTATGACCAGAATGGAGGCCATTGTAGCCGCTAGGTATGCTCCCCTCGTGCTACCGTAGCCTCTCAACACCCTCCCAGCAGATGGTTACCTCAAAAAACTGCCCAAGTTTACAGGTGAGGGGGACATAACTATAGAAGAGCACCTAGAAGCCTTTTACAGTTTCACAGATGATAATAACATCATGCATGCAGACGTATGGATGAGGATTTTTGTCCATGGTCTCCAAGGAGAGGCTAGAAAATGGTTTAAGGCCATGCCTCCTAGATCTATTGATGGGATCGAAGCTTTAGATAATGCCTTTTTAATAAAGTGTGGAGATAAGAAAGAATTCATGTATTACATGACAAAGTTTGGGTCTTTGAAGAGAAAAGAAGGAGAGTTCGTCTCCGATTTCTCCAAGAGATTTAATAAAATGTACAACAAAATCCCTGTTGAGATAAAACCCTCTGAAGCCTCTGCAAAGATCACTTATGCTAGCGCCTTTGATCCCGATTTCTGCCTCTTGTTGAGGGAAAGAAGAGCCACTACTATGGCTCAGATGCAGGATGCAACCGTGGAAGTAGAGTCTAATATATTGGTTGTTGACCGAATCAGGAATGTTGCTGGTAGAAACATATCTAGGCAGAGGCCTAAAGCTTCCTCATCCAGTTCCTCTCCCCTACCCCTTCAGACAGATGAGACAACTAGGGTACTCAAGTCACTTTCTGCTAGAATGGAAAGATGGGAGTTAGAAGGGAAGCCCATGTACAGAAATCCCCAGAATGATGATGGTAGAGGTCTCAGGAGACCTGATAACCATGGACCACGGGCCTTCCCAAGGGAACAAAGAGACAAAGACAGAGAATATCAAAGGATTCAAACCCCTCTCCAAAATAACCTGGTTACTCATGAAGGAGGGGAGGAGATAGACGAGTTCGACCCCGAAATTCATTGTGTTGAAGAAGCTCCTCCTTTTCCCCATTTGACTCAGTTGGCATATGAAAAATCCCTGATGAACATCCAAATCCATGAGTTAGGTAACGGAGAAAGGGCCGGTCATACCCCTAACAGGTACAATCTCAGGTCAAGAAGGAAAGAAGGAGACTTTGATAACAAAGACCAGCCCCTCATAGCAGATAGGCCTACTAAGTCTGCAACAGCCACTACTAAAGAAAAGAAAACTTAGAGTGCTTCGCCAACAGCCAAGGAACCTGTCACTGAGGTAAGGGAAGCTCCTAAGCCGATTTCCTCTTTTAATTTTGAGCATGAAATTCAAAAGATCATAATTCCCGTTCCCCTCTCAGAGCTAGTTAAAAATGAGGACTTCAAAAGGTCCCTTTCCAAGTTTCTACAATCCGAGTCCCCCCAACCTCCCTCTGACTCAGTGAATCTTCAAGATGAGAAACCAGCTGTCATCCTAGGTCCCATGGTAGAAGACAGAGGTGATTCATCCCCTCCCTTCTACACCTCCCTGAACATACATGATAAAGTGCTACATAACTGCCTCATGGACTCAGGGACTTCCCATAACCTTATGCCCAAAATAGTAATGGAAGAGTTGGGACTGGAAGTGACAAAAGATTACCATTTTTTGTATTATTTTGATTCAAGGAGAGTGCAGTGTCTAGGAGTCGTCAAAGACCTGGTGGTTTGATTGTTTTAGCTGCCCCTGAAAAGTGTGGTCATGGATATTGTGGTAGCTGACGTTCCCCCCAAGTTTGGCATGATGTTGTCAAGGTCTTGGATTAAACGACTTGGAGGAATGTTACAGATGGATCTCACATATGCCACCATTCTGGTCTTTGGGGGAGAACACAGGAGGTTTTACAAAGAAGCTCAACTAGCCTATATTGTCAGTGATGAAGAAAACCCCACTAACCAACCCATATTTGCACTAGACACCAACTTGGGGTCTAGTTTGTTACAGATCACTGGAACTCCCGAGGTCCCTTTACGGATAAAAAAGCAGCCCATTATTAATCAGTAGATACCTCCTCCAACCACCTCTATTTGGAAGATGTTCTTTGACAGAGCTTCTTCCAGTATAGGCTCAGGTGCTGGATTGATTTTGATATCGCCTTGTCAGGAGACCATATCCCTGTCATACAAGATGGAATTTGAAACTACCAACAATGTGGTGGAATATGAAGCTCTTGTTCTTGGTATGAGGGCTGCAAAACAAATGGGAATTAAAGAGGTGACAGTGTTCAGAGATGCAGAATTAATAATCCAACAGGTCAGGAACGTTTATCGGGCTAAGCATCCTCGGCTTAGGTGTTACAGAAACGAAGTAATGGACCTGATTGATAACTTCTTCTCATCTTTCAACATTACTTTTATCCCAAGGGAAGAAAATACCTTGGCCGACTCCTTAGCCGTTGCAGCTAGTTTGTTCAGGGTCCCTCTGTCGCCGAAGATCCATGTTAAGGTCAAAATAAGATACAGACCATCCATCCCGGGCAGTGTAAAGCATTGGGAGGTATTCGAGGACGATCTTGAAATAAAAAAAATTCTTCAGTCCCTCAATGAGTTTTCGGCATTGCACATTGATCAGGATCCTGATCCCGAAGGTGACCCTCCCTCTGAGAGATTCTTAAATAAAATTGCTAATCACCAGATTATTCAGCTGCCCAGTAATCACATTCCGAGAGGACTGGTCCCCTTGGAAAGACTGTTCGATGGGAACGATGTGGCCGTAAAGAGTAAGGTTTCAAATGAAGATGCTGATGCAACCGAATGCAACATTGGCACACAGGAGAAGCCCAGGTTTGTCAAATTATCAAGCAGTTTGACCAAGGAACAGAAGGCTGAATATACTGAGTTGCTAAAAGAGTTTGCTAATGTGTTTGCATGGAAATACGAAGATCTCAAGACTTATGACACATCTGTCATTGAGCACAAGATCCCACTAAAGGAAGAGGCTAAACCATTCAGACAGAAACTGAGACAGATAAATCCCATGTTGCTACTTTTCATGGAGAAAGAGGTGAAGAAATTGCTAGATGACCGAATTATCATCCCCTTGAGATATTCCGAATGGGTGGCCAATTTGGTCCCAGTAAGGAAGAAAAGTGGAGAAATCCGACTCTGTGTTGACTTCAGGAATCTGAACAGGAGCTCAAAGAAAGACAATTACCCCCTGCCCAACATGGAACAAATACTGCAGAGGGTAACTGGTGCATATATGATATCCATGATTGATGGTTTTTCTGGCTATAATAAGATATCATTCATACCCGAGGACAGAGAAAAAACGACCTTCACCACTCCTTGGGGCACATTCATGTATGCCAAAATTCCTTTTGGATTGATGAATGCAGGGGCAACTTTCCAGCGAGCCATGGACATAGCTTTCATCGGGGAGAAAGATAAGATTGTGGTGATCTATCTGGACGACATAATAGTCTTCTCCAGATCTGACAAAGAGCACTGCGGGCATTTGAGGAAAGTTTTTCTGAAGTGTCGAAGGTTTGGCCCATCCTTAAATCCCAGAAAATCTTTATTTGCTATGAAGGAGGGGAAGCTGTTAGGCCATATAGTATCAGAAGAGGGAGTGAGGATTGATCCTAGCAGGGTAGCGACAATTCAAACCCTATCACTTCCTAGGTCCAAGAAGGAAGTTCAGGCCTTTTTAGGGAAGATTAATTTCTTGAGGAGATTCGTCTCAAATTTTGCTGAGTTGGTGAAAAAAATCACAGCCATGCTTAGAAATGGAAATGAAGTAAAATGGACCGATGAACCCAGGGAATCTTTTATCCAAATAAAAAGAGCATTGACTGAGGCACCTGTGCTGATCAGTCCTGACTATTCCAAAGGATTCCTAATTTTCTCTTTTGCTTCTTTTTATACAGTAGCAACGGTCTTGTTGCAGAAAAATGAGGAAAGGCGAGAACAACCCATTGCCTTTTTCAGCAAGGCATTAAGAGATGCAGAGATCAAGTATGAAATCATGGAAAAGCAGGCTTATGCCTTAGTAAAGGCCCTCAAAGCTTTCAAGATCTATGTCCTTCACTCAAAGGTGATAGCATACGTTCCTTCAGCCTCTGTGAAGGACATCCTTGTACAGCCTGACATGGATGGGAAAAGAGGGAAGTGGATTGCCAAAATCCTAGAGTTTGATCTGGAGATTAATCCCACCAAGTTGATAAAGGGGCAGGGTTTAGCCAAGCTGCTGGCTGAATCCAATTCCAAATCCTTGGGGGTTAGCTACATCAATGCCTGCTCAAAAATTCCGCAAGATGAGTCATCCAATAAGAATTCTCAGGGTGCCTTATCACTAGCAGGATGCACCTTGTACAAGGATATCTTGTACTTTTTGCAAGAATTGAAGCCTCCTGATGGAATGGGAAAAAGCAAGGCGAGAGATTTAAATCTCAAAGCGGTCAGATATTGCCTCATTGACCAAGCCTTGTTCTGGAAAGACCCGTTAGGGGTATTTTTAAGATGTCTGGACCTGCAAGAAGCCCAGAAGGTTATATTTGATTTCCATAATGGCCTTTGCGGGGGGCATCATTTCTGGAAGACCAAAGCTCATAAGATCCTCAGGGCCGGATATTACTGGCCTACTTTATTCGCTGATGTCTGCAGAGAAATCAGAGCTTGTATCAAATGCCAAAAGTTTTCAGGAAAACAACAGCTCATATCACTACCATTAAAGCCTATAGTAGCTTTGACACCTTTTCAACAGTGGGGGTTAGACTTCATTGGAGAAATTCATCCTCCCTCAAGCGACCAACACAGATGGATCCTGACTGTGACAGACTATTCCACCAAGTGGATAGAAGCTACCCCTACCAAGAGTAGTTCTCACAAAGTGATTATCAGCTTCCCGGAGGATATCATAGCCAAATTCGGTTGTCCCATCAAAATCGTCACCGATAATGGTGCCTCTTTCAGGTCTGAGCCTTTGGTCAAGTTCTGTGAACAATTTTATATTTCGCTGATCCACTCTACTCCCTATTATCCTCAAGGAAATGGACTGGAGGAGTCTTCCAATAAAAGTCTGATCAAGCTCATTAAAAAATTATTGGAAGACAATAAAAGGGCCTGGGATTCAAAGCTCAAATTTTCTCTATGGGCTGACCGGGTGACAATGAAAAAGTCTCTAGGTATCTCACCTTTCCAACTTGTTTATGGAGTAGAAGCTATTTTCCCTACTCAGCTCGCTTTATCTGAGGAAAAATTCCTCCAGGACCTTGAAGGAGAGCCTGACCATATGGTCAGAAGGATTCATCAGATGGTGGAATTTCAATAGATCAGGGAACAGGTCATGGACAGGGCCTGCCATCATCAATATAAGATCAAGCAAACCTTTGACAGAAAGAGAAAAAAGAAAGGTTTCGAACTGGGCGATCTGGTGCTCAAATGGGATGCACCCAGGCAGGATAGGGGAAAACACAGTAAGTTTGATGCCCTCTGGTTTGGGCCTCTCAAGATCTCTGAGGTTTTTTCAAAAAATACCTACAGGTTGCAGGATTTGGAAGGTGAAGACGTTTTTGATGGCCCAGTCAATGGGCATTTCTTAAAAAAATGTTTTCTGTAAGTCGTAGGCGACTTCTTTTGTTTTGTAAATATTGTTTTCTGTTTTCTGTTTTCGGCTTAATGAATGACTCCATAGCCCAAATGTTGGAGCCAGAAGTCACTCCTGGATTGCTTGCAGGAGCAGAGCCCGACACCCATCAGTTTAATGTCACGATTTGTTTGAAAGGGGTGATCGAATGGAGATAAAGACTCAAGGATATATCACTCTAACTCGGGGACTGAGTCTGGTACATAAGTGACAAAGGAGGTCTTGATCCAACTTCAGCCAGTGGGTTGATAAAAGGGTGAGTAGGTGGAAGACTTGGTGAGAAAGGTGAACAAATGGCCTTGGGCAATAGGCTTACGGCTATTCGCAGAAGAAAGACTCTGAATGCAAGATCAGCTTGGTTCAGAGTCTCAAGAAACTGAGGAGAACTTGACTGGATCCTCTAATTCCAAGTTACTCAGTGCTGGGAAGAACACAAGGACTCGCTAGAAACGTCATAACTGCTACAGTGATCCTATCCAACATCATCCTATAACAGCTATAGCTCGACTGGATCCTCCAATTCCGAGCGATTCTAACACAGTGTAACAAAGATGTAAAATAAACTGGCATTCATCAGGCAAGAAATCTCAAGAGTTCATACATAACCAGAGTATCAGTGCTTCATTAAAGATTTAAAACCGGGA
Organism: Picea engelmannii; assembly: GCA_009831015.1. Classification (NCBI taxonomy): domain Eukaryota; kingdom Viridiplantae; phylum Streptophyta; class Pinopsida; order Pinales; family Pinaceae; genus Picea; species Picea engelmannii. Next base: position 34,627 of record ML821231.1, read on the forward strand.
GCTCAGCTCAACCATTGATAGATACAAAAATGGTGAAAACGCCTTCATATACTCAAAAACAACAACAGCGGAATCGAGACACTGCATTGAAAGCTTTGCGTCTGCATGGCTTCTGACAGTCAACATCTGAGAGATCGTGCAACTTATGTCAAATGCAATCTAAATCTTTGACAGTTCCAACGGCGAATTGACGTGCCTTTAATTCATTTCCATGCTTTCCCATTATGGTGGAGGAGATATCTAACCACCACCAACCGCTTCAATAACTGCTTCATCGGGATTGAGGATGGCCCGACCAACTAGGCATATTTGGGACATGGAGGGCCTCTCGCTCTGCCACCTGGAATAACTGACTGGCCTAAAGAATAGGCGTGGAGGCCAGCGCGGAAGGTGGGGCACGGAGGCGAAGTGACGGGACCAAAACAACGGGGAGTGGAGTATGAAGCGATGAGAGGGCGAGAGAGGTTACAGGGGGGACACATGGAAAAATGCGATAAGTGAAGGGGTCACGAGAGTGGACGTGACAAACGAAATTCAGTGAGAGGCTGATATGGAGGGAAAGGGGTATGTGGCAGATGATGAGTGGATGATGAGACAGGGAAAAGGGTCGTCTGGACGATAGAGTGGAGAAGGGAAGATGACACGCGGCAGCGAGGGAAAGGCGGTTTTGGAGGGTTACATGACGGGAGAAGGGCCCACACTGGCTAAACATAGGGCAGCTGAGAATGATGGGATCGCACGAGCGTCGTTGATCCAGGCGCTAAGATCTCGGCTGTTGGAAAGCTGCGTCCGCGATTCCAGACCCCTCCCCTCCGCTTAAAGGTAGAAAGGCAGGGGGGGTCCGGAATTTCCTTTATCACCGTTGATCCGGGTGCGCTGATCTGGTCCGTTGAAGAGGTGCGCCCTGGATTATGGACCCCCCCCCCGCTTAAAGGTAGAAAGGCAGGGGGGGTCCGGAATCGCACCTGCACCGTTGATCCGGGCGCCACGATCCTTGTCGTCCAAACTTGATTTTCATTTAATCATGGACGCATTAGCACCCCGAACTTAGGACAAGTGGGTTTTTAACCGATACTTTTGCATTCTAACCCCCTTACAAGAAATATCGCTAACATCGGCTCCATGGGGGATAAAGTCATCCCTGTGATGCTCTAAGAACTCTTTTGCAGATTCAGTGCCTTTTCTGTTGGGCTATGGAGTCATTTATTAGTCCGAAAAACAAAAAACATAACAATATGTACAAAACAAAACAAAAAGAGCCAACTGTGGCTCACAGAAAATATTTTTTCAAGAAATGCCCATTTACTGGGCTGCTGAAAACTTATTTGCCTTCCAGATCCTACAAACTATAAGTGTTGTTCGAATATGCTTCAAGGATCTTGAAAGGCTCCAACCAGAGGGTGTCAAATTTACTGTGTTTTCCCTTGTCCTGCCTGGGTGCGTCCCACTTGAGTACCAGGTCACCTTGCTTGAATTCCTTCTTTCTGTTCTTCCTGTCGAAAGCCTACTTGATCTTCTGCTGATGACTGTAGGCTCTATCCATGACCTGTTCTCTGATCTGCTGCACTTCCACCATCTGATGAATCCTCCTGACCACATGGTTAGGTTCTTCTTCCAAATCTTGAAGGAAATTTTCCACAGGTAAGGCGATTTGAGTGGGGAAAACAACTTCTATTCCGTAAACCAGCTGGAAAGGTGAGAGACCCAGGGATTTCTTGGTTGTTACCCGATCAGCCCAGAGAGAAAATTTGAGCTTTGAGTCCCAGGCCCTCTGATTGTCCTCCAGTAGATTTTTGATAAGCTTGATCAGGATTTTATTGGAGGACTCTGCCAGTCCGTTTCCTTGAGGATAGTATGGAGTAGAGTGAACCAGTGAAATCCCGAACTGTTCACAAAATTTGACCAGAGGCTCAGACGTGAAGGGGGCGGCATTGTCGGTGACAATCTTACTTGGGCAGCCAAATCTGGCTATGATGTCTTCCAAGAGGCTGATGATTACTTTGTGAGAAGTGCTCCTGGTGGGGACAGCCTCTATCCACTTGGTGAAATAATCAGTCGCAGTGAGGATCCATCTGTGCTGGCCACTTGAGGGAGGATGAATCTCTCCGATGAAATCCAATCCCCACTGCTGAAAAGGTGCCGAAACTACTACAGGATTTAATGGCAAGGATTTGAGTTGTTGTTTACCTGAGAACTTCTGGCATTTAATGTAAGCCCTGACTTCTCTGCAGACATCATTAAATAAAGTAGGCCAGTAATACCCAGCCCGGAGGATTTTGTGGGCTATGGTCTTCCAAAAATGATGACCTCCGCAGAGATTGCTATGAAAATCGAACATCACCTTCTGGGCTTGCAGCGGGTCCAGACATCTTAATAGTATCCCAAGAGGGTCTCTCCAATATAAGGCTCAGTCAATGAGGCAATATTTGACCGCTTTGAGCTTTAAGGCTCTGGCCCTACTCTTTCCCAATCCATCAGGGGGCTTTAATTCTTGCAGAAAGTACAAGATACCCCTGTACCAGGGACATGCTGCTAGTGGTATGATGGTCTGGGAATTACTGTTGGATGACTCAGCTTGCTCATTGATGAAGTTGATTCCCAAAGTCTTGCAATTGGATTCAGCCAACAGCTTGGCCAAACCTTGCCCCTTTATCAACTTGGTGGGCTTAATCTCCAGGTCAAATTCCAGGATCTTAGCGATCCATTTGCCCCTCCTCCCGTCTATGTCAGGCTGTATAAGAATGTCCTTCACAGAAGTTGAAGGGACATATGCAATGATTTTTGAGTGCAGAACATAGATCCTGAAAGCTTTGAGAGCTTTCACCAACGCATAGGCCTGCTTTTCCATGATCTCATATTTGAGTTCAGCATCTCTCAATGCCTTGCTGAAGAAGGCAATGGGCTGCTCTCACCCTTGATCGTTTCTCTGCAATAAGACTGTTGCTACTGAGTCATCAGAAGTGAATGAGAAAATCAGGAAATCTTTAGAATAATCGGGACTGATTAGCACAGGTGCCTCGGTCAATGCTTTCTTTATCTGGGTAAAAGATTCCCTGGATTCAATAGTCCATTTTATTTCATGGCCCTTCCTGAGCATGGCTGTGATGTGTTTCACCAGCTCGGCAAAGTTTGAGACGAATCTCCTCAGAAAGTTGACCTTCCCCAAAAATGCCTGAACTTCCTTTTTAGACCGAGGAAGTGACAGGGCCTGTATCGCTTCCACCCTGCTTGGGTCAATCCTTACTCCTTCTGCTGACACTATGTGACCTAGCAGCTTTCCTTCCTGCATAGCAAACAATGATTTCTTGGGGTTTAAAGATAGGCCATACCTCTGACATTTCAGGAAAAATCTTTTTAAGTGGCAGCGGTGCTCTTTATCAGTCTTGGAGAAGACTGTGATGTCATCCAGATATATCACCACAAACTGGTCCTTCTCCCCGATGAAGGCTATGTCCATGGCTCACTGAAATGTTGCTCCTGCGTTCATCAACCCAAAAGGCATTTTGGCATACATGAATGTGCCCCAAGGAGTGGTGAAGGATGTTTTTTCTCTGTCCTCAGGCATGACTGATATCTGATTGTATCCAGAGAAACCATCAATCATGGATATTCTCGATGCACCGGTTACCCTCTGTAGTATGTGTTCCATGTTGGGCAGGGGGTAATTTTCCTTCCTGGAGATTCTATTCAGGTTCCTGAAATCCACGCAGAGTCTGATTTCTCCACTCTTCTTTCTCACCGAGACCAAATTGGCCACCCACTCAGAATATCTCAAGGGGACAATGATCTGGGCATCCAGCAGTTTCTTTACCTCTCTCTCCATGACAGGTAGCAACGTGGGATTTATCTGTCTCAGCTTCTGCTTAAATGGCTTAGCCTCCTCTTTCAGTGGAATCTTGTGCTCGATGACTGATGTGTCATACGTTTTGAGGTCTTTGTAGGTCCATGCAAACACATCAGCAAACTCCTTCAGCAACTTAGTATATCCGGCTCTCTGCTCCTCAGTCAAATTCCTTGACAGCTTGACTAATTTAGGCTCCTCAGATGTGCCTATGTTGCATTCAGTTGTGTCATCATCATCACCTGAAACCTTACCCTTTACTGCCACATCATTCCCGTCGAATAATCTTTCTAACGGGATCAGTCCTTTCGAAATGTGATTGCTTGGTAGCTGAATGATCCGGTGATCAGCAATTTTATTCACCAACTCCCGAGGGTGATGGTCATATTCCTCTTCAAGGTTCTCATCTATGTGCATTGTGGAAAAGTCATCAATGGACTGGAGGAATTTTTCAATCTCTTGATCATCCTCAAACACCTTCCAGTATTTGACGTTGTCTGGTATAGAAGGCCTGTACTTTATTTCAACATCGGACCTGGTAGTGGGCAGCGTGGGAACTTCGAGCACACTAGCTGTGAAAGCTAAAAAGTCGGCTGAGGCGTTTTCCTCCCTTGGAATGTAGAAAATGTTAAAATCCAGAAAGGAATTATCAACCAGGTCCCATACCTCGTTCCTTTAATTTCTGAGCCGAGGATGCTTAGTCTGATAAACATTTTTTACCTGCTGAACGATCAACTCTGCATCTCCAAACACAACCATCTGCTTAATTTCCATTTCCTTTGCAGCCCTTAATCCCAGAACCAGAGCTTCATATTCTGCCACATTGTTGGTGACTTCGAATTCTAGCTTGTATGATAGAGATATGGTCTCTCGACAGGGTGATATGAATATCACTCCGGCGCCTGCACCCATACTGGAGGAAGCTCCATCAAAGAACATCTTCCAAACAGAGGTGGTTGGAGGGGAGGTCTCCTGATTAAGAATGGGCTGCTTTTTTATCTGTAAAGGATCCTCAGAGGTGTGGGTGAGCTATAGTAAACTGGAGCCTAAATCAATGTCCAAGGCATAGATGGGATGATTGGTAGGGTTGGCTTCATCACTAATTATGTAGGCTAGTTGGGCTTCTCTGTACAGTCTCCTATGTTCCCCTCCAAAGACTGGAATGGTAGCATATGTGAGGTCCATTTGCAAGGTTCCCCCCAGTCTCTTTATCCAGGATCTTGACAACAACATGCCAAACTTAGGGGGGACATCAGCTACCACAATATCCATGACCATACTCTTCATGGGCAGCTGAAACATGGAAACTACCAGGTCCTTGATGACTCCCAAACACTGAACCCTCCTGGAGTCAAAAGAATAGAGGTCATGATAGGCTCAGGTGACTTCCAGTCCTAATTCCTCCATGACATTTTTGGTTATGAGGTTGTGGGAGGCCCCTGAGTCCATAAGGAAATTATGCAGTACTTTGTCGTGTATGTTCAGGGATGTGTAGAAGGGAGGGGATGAATCATCTTTGTCTTCTACCATGGGGCCTAGGACAACTGCAGGCCTTTCATCTTGGAGGTTTATGGAGTCTGTGAGAGGATATGAGGCTTCGGATTTCAACAGCTCAGAGAAGCGTTTTTTGAATTCCCCATGTTTAATTAACTCAGTGAGTGGCACAGGAATTCTGATCTTTTGAATCTCATGTTCGAAATTGAAAGAAGACATGGGCTTTGGGATTTCTCTAATTTCAGGAACATGATTATGGACAATGGGAGAGAGGGGTTGGGCCTTCTTACCTCTGTGAGCATTTGCTACCTCATTAGTAGGCCTCTCTGCTCTAGTGGATGGCTCAGGAACATCAGGTGTTGCTGCCCTTTTGTCAGACCTCAAGTTGTACCTGCCTCGAATGCCGCTAGCTTTGTCTCCCTTGTTCAATTCATTCAGCTGACCATCCATGAGAGATTCTTCATATGATGATTGGGTCAGATGAGGGAAAGGGGGAGCGACTTCTAAACTGTGGATTTTTGGCTCAGGCTCGTCTGCTTCCCCTTTTTCTTCATCAGCCACAAAATTGTTCTGGAAGGGAGCCTGAATTCTTTGGTCGTCTCTGTCTCTTCCTCTCTCTGTGTGTATAGTTGGGGGAGCATCATTATTATTTGCCCTCCTGAAACCCCCTTTATTTTCGATGTTCTGAGGGCCCTTGTACATTTGCTTCCTTTCCACCGTTAATCTTTCCACCTCTTCTTTAAGGAGGTTCATAACTCGGGTCATCTCATTTACTTGAGGGTGGGGCAGTGATGGGCCAAAAGTTGAGGCTTCTGACTTTTCCTTTATTCTGTCTGTGTCGACCTGGTTTCTCAGTCTGTCAACTGCCAATATGTTGGATTCCACTTCTATAGCTACATCTTGCATCTGAGCTAAAGAGGTGGCTCTTCTTTCTCTTAACACGAGACAAAAATCAGGGTCAAATGCGCCAGCATAGGAAATTTGAGCAGAGGCCTCTGAGGGTTTAATCTCTGCAGGAATCTTGTTGTACATCTTATTA
>ML821231.1:41650-60260 GCA_009831015.1 Picea engelmannii
GGTGGCTCTTCTTTCTCTTAACACGAGACAAAAATCAGGGTCAAATGCGCCAGCATAGGAAATTTGAGCAGAGGCCTCTGAGGGTTTAATCTCTGCAGGAATCTTGTTGTACATCTTATTAAATATTTTGGAGAAGTCTGAGATAGACTCCCCTTCCATCTTCCTCAGAGACCCAAACTCTGTCATGTAATACATATAATCTTTTCTGTCTCCCCACTGCCTCAGGAAAACGTTATCCAAGGCTTCAATGCCAGCAATAGATCCAGGGGCCAATCCTATGAACCATTTCCTTGGCTCCCCATCCAGGCTCTGGAAAAAGACTCTCATCCAGACGTCTTCATTCTCAATATTCAAGTTGTTTGCATAACTGTAAAAATCAGCTAGGTGCTCTTCAGCAATTATATCCCCTTCTCCCATGAACTTGGGCATATATTTCAAATAATCTCCAGTAGGGAGGGGATTCATAGGATGAGGGAGGATCAAAGGAGCATATCGAGCAACAACTATGGTGTCCATCCTATTTAGAGGAGGATTAGCACCAGCCATAGGGGTATTAGGTAGAGGAGAACTCGGAGGAGAAGGAGTATGGATGGGAGATGTTGGAAAAGAGGTTCTTGAAGGAGACAACGGAGAAAACAGAGAGAGGGCCAAAGGGCCTGAGTGTGCAGATGCTTCTCTCTGTGTGGTAGTAGTAACAAAAGGAGGGGTGGTGAAACCTTCAGAAGGTTGAGGTCTGTGATGAGGCAAAACCTCCAGGGAGGGGGGAGTGACAAGGATCTCTCTTTCTGATACCAGACCAGGAGGAGAAAACTCAGTAGGAACACTCCCGAAATTCAGAAAATGGGAAACCTCAGAAGAAGGACGACTAGGAAGCTGCGAATAAGAAAATGGAGTTCTCACAGAAGGGGAGGGCGTATTACCTGTTTCAGCGACAAAAACTTCTTTTGCTGAGCTCTTTCCCTTTCTGCGCACTGCTTCCGCGTCAACTTCTGGTGTAGCTAAAGGAAAGTGTGGATTAGAACTCGTATGTCTGCCTCTCGAAGCCACAATTGATAGAGCAGGTTCTTCCCAGCGGAGTCGTCACAATGGAGTCGCCAAGTGCACAGTAGCAATCTTCAAGTTTTGATATCTGATGCACCTTCAGAATCAGTTGATCTTTGTCGTTCAATCCTGGGGAAAATATTCAACTTCGTCCCCAGCAACGGCGCTAGAAATGTTGGAGCCAGAAGTCACTCCTGGATTGCTTGCAGGAGCAGAGCCCGACACCCATCAGTTTAATGTCATGATTTTTTTGAAAGGGGTGATCGAATGGAGATAAAGACTCGAGGAGATATCACTCTAACTCGGGGACTGAGTCTGGTACATAAGTGACAAAGGAGGTCTTGATCCAAATTCAGCCAGTGGGTTGATAAAAGGGTGAGTAGGTGGAAGACTTGGTGAGAAAGGTGAACAAATGGCCTTGGGCAACAGGCTTACGGCTATTCGCAGAAGAAAGACTCTGAATGCATGATCAGCTTGGTTCAAATTCTCAAGAAACTGAGGAGAACTTGACTGGATCCTCCAATTCCAAGTTACTCAGCGCTGGGAAGAACACAAGGACTGGCTAGAAACGTCATAACTGCTACAGTGATCCTATCCAACATCATCCTATAACAGCTATAGCTCGACTAGATCCTCCAATTCCGAGCGATTCTAACATAGTGTAACAAAGATGTAAAAGAAACTGGCATTCATGAGGCAAGAAATCTCAGGAGTTCATACATAACCAGAGTATCAGTGCTTCATTAAAGATTTAAAATCGGAGCTCAGATCAACCATCGATAGATACAAAAATGGTGAAAACGCCTTCATATACTAAAAAACAACAACATCGGAATCGAGACACTGCATTGAAAGCTTTGCGTCTGCATGGCTTCTGACAGTCAACATCTGAGAGATCGTGCAACTTATGTCAGACGCAATCTAAATCTTTGATAGTTCCAACGGCGAATCGACGTGCCCTTAATTCATTTCCGTGCTTTCCCATTATGGCGGAGGTGATATCTAACCACCACCAACCGCTTCAATAACTGCTTCATCAGGATTGAGGATGGCCTGGCCAACTAGGCATCTTTGGGACGTGGAGGGCCTCTCGCGTTGCCACCTGGAATAACTGACTGGCCTAAAGAATAGGCGTGGAGGCTAGCATGGAAGGTGGGGCACGGAAGCGAAGTGACAGGACCAAAATAGCGGGGAGTGGAGTATGAAGCGATGAGAGGGCGAGAGAGGTTACAGGGGGGACACATGGCAAAATGCGATAAGCGAAGGGGGTAGGAGAGTGGACATGACAGACGAAATTCAGTGAGAGGCTGATATGGAGGGAAAGGGGTACGTGGCAGATGATGAGTGGACGATGAGACAGGGAAAATGGTCGTCTGGACAATAGAGTGGAGAAGGGCAGATGACACGTGGCAGCGAGGGAAAGGCAGTTCTGGAGGGTGACATGATGGGAGAAGGGCCCACGCTAGCTAAACACAGGGCAGCTGAGAATGATGGGATCGCACGAGCGCCGTTGATCCGGGCGCTAAGATCTCGGCCGTCGCAAAGCTGCGTCCTTGATTCCAAACCCCTCCCCTCCGCTTAAAGGTAGAAAGGCAGGGGGGGTCCGGAATTGCCTTTATCGCCGTTGATCCGGGCGCGCTGATCTGGTCCGTTGAAGAGGTGCACCCCGGATTCCGGACCCCCCCCCCGCTTAAAGGTAGAAAGGCAGGGGGGGTCTGGAATCGCACCTGCGTCGTTGATCCGGGCGCCATGATCCTTGTTGTCCAAACTTGATTTTCATTTAATCATGGGTGCATTAGCACCCCGACCTTAGGACAAGTGGGTTTTTAATCCATACTTTTGCATTCTAACCCCATTACAAGAAATATCGCTAACACCAACAACAAGGCACTGAATCTGCAAAGAGATTTCTTAGAGCATCGTGGGGATGACTCTATCCCCCATGGAGCCAAATGTTAGTGAAATTTCTTGTCCTAGGCACAAGAGTATTCGGGTCTGCAAGATGCATGAGAAGCGCCTGAAAGCAGCATGGGAAAATCTCGTTTTAAAGCTTCCGAGCACGTAAAAGGGGGAAGTTATGTTGTCGACGGCCCAAATTTATTCATCAAGGCAGATCAACGATCATCGAGATATCGAGACTACCAAGTTAACCGATGTATAGTGTCAGAGAAAGCGCCTATTTTTCAAGGCTAAATCTGGGTCGTCCGATCCAGCAACACATACTACGAGATCTAGTCGGTATATCGACACTCGGGAGTTCGAAGGGTGAAAGTCCCTTGTCCTCTCACATCTCGAAACCTCGAACCCCGGAGTGCTAAAGATGCCCAAAGTCAGGCCCGCCGTATCGCGAAGCAGCCTCAGTCGTTCATCCACAGGAGACACCTGGCACGTGATTAGGCTCCTCGCCTTTTCGCCCATCGTGGTTTCAAAATGCAAGGAACAACCCGTCATATTCCCGATGCGCGAGGTGCCGGGAGTGTCCAAGACCCGGGCCCACAGTATCGTCGGGAGAGCCCGGAGCCGTCATATCTAGAGAGACACGTGGCACCAACTCAAGCCATCTCGTCATTTCACTCATCGCGATTTTAAGAAGTATGGATCAGCTCCTTCTTATTCACAAATGCGGAAAGCGTTTTGAGAATAGACACAGGGTCATGGCCCGTGGTCACTTGGGAAAGAAAGGAGCTATGCAAAAGGGGGCCAAGGGCATTGAGCCTAGTCACCGAAAGGATGATCGTGATCTCCATGCGCCATCTGATCCGACCTCGACCCTGCTTTTCACCTGGAGATAATGAATATGAGAAAAGGTGGTTGAAACCTCTCCTCAGGCATTAACTGTAGAGTATGGATAATCTAGCAAGCGGTCTGCTCGAGAGGGTCCTGTGTACCCATTTTTCTGAAGAAGCCATGCCAAGTCCTCAACCCGCTGGAGGAGTTCTGCACATGTTAGCCCAGCACTTAATGCTTCAGCGACTCCCCCTGCAGGAGCCATGTGCAGTTAAGGTGGCGTCTGACAAAGAATACCCGCCTGATTTTGGCTGAAAAGACATCAAGCCTTGAGTATCTAGATGCGCCTCTGTTGGGCGATTTTCTCTGAGTATATGAACTCAATCTTTGTATTTTGTAAATGGGGGATGGTCGAGCGAGGCTCTCGATTGTAAAGCTTTATTGCAGCACTGTTATTTCTGGTTATGTATGGACTCTTGAGACTTCTTGCCTTATGAATGTCAGTTTCTTTCACGTCTCTGTTCAACTGTGTTAGAGCATCTCAGAATTGGAGAATCCAGTGGAGTTGCACTGTTATAGGATGATGTAGAATTTGATCACTGTGACAGTCGCATTGTCTCTAATCAGCTCGTGTAATTTTCCTAATGCTGAATGACTTGGAATTGGAGAATCCAGTCAAGTCCCCCTGTCAGTTTCTTGAAGCCCTGAACTAGAGGATCTCACCTTCAGAGTTTTTCTTCTACAAATTACTGAAAGCCTATTGCCTGAAGTAGTTTGTTCACTCTTCTTATCAAGTCTTCCACCTGCTCACCTTTTAATCAACCCGCTGACTAAAGTTATATCAAGACCTCCTTTGTTTCTTACATGTCAGACCCAGTCTCTAAGTTAGAGTGACATCTCCCGAGTCTCTGTCCATTTGATCACCCATTAAAAACTACCGTGACATAAAACTGATGGGCGTCGGGCTCTGCTCCTGCAAGCAATCTGGGAGTGACTTCCGTTGCCAACAGAGCATTAAATAAGTTAAACATAAGTTTCATATTTCCAAGATTTTATCCTCTATATATTGACCTTTGTGTTGCATCTCTATCCCCACTTGATATTGTAAGAGGATCATACCACTCATAGTCCAAAAGGATCCCAATGTTTCCCTTCTATTTTTCCTGCAATAACATAAGTAGAATCTTCATTGCATTGGGAAAAATGATTCTTGATATTTCTAACACATAATGGTGGTGTTATACTAAGTCTTACCTCATAATTTTCTCCATATATATTCATAGCAGCAACATGTGAGATAAATAGAGCAACAATGTAGGGATCTGTGGAAGATTTTCCTGCAATATAGTTTCCAAAAGGAGCAGAGTGTCTTCCAAGAGTTGTTTTGACATTGTCATAGCCAAGAGATGAAATATCACATGATTCATTCAAAGTTATCCAGTTTTCATCTTGTCACTAAATGTTTTGAGGCAAAATTCTACATATTTTGTGTATTCCTGCCTATGGAGCAAAGACCAAAGAAAATATTATTGGCACTTCTAGGTCACTATTCTAATTGAGCTTAGATTTATTTTTAGTTGTTAAATGATAGTGTGTCACATGTGTGACACTCACGGAAAGATTTAATTGATTCCATCTCTGTAGCTAGGTTAATTTTCAGATTTGGGGTTTGTACTTGAGAATTTGACCTAAAGTTTCAGTTGGGTGTAATGCTAACAATAACTGCATCTTCAAATCTATGACAATTTAATTGACAAGAAAATGTGACCAGACATTAAATTTGATGGACATTCTGAGTTAATATAGTGATTCAATTTGTCTATCTCAAGAACTATAGGTGAATATGAATTTGAAACTACATGGAAACATATAGAATTCTGTAATCTAACCAGTTGCCAAATGTTTTTTCAATCCCTTAGGTAAATCATAATGATAAATATTTTCATATGGTGTAATACTTGAAGAAAAAGAACAAAGTCTGCAATATACCAGACACCAGAATGGCCACAAAAACTCTAGACCATGGCCTTTGGTAGCCATGGAAATATTTTTGAAGTAAGAAATTACAATTTTCTCATAATGTATGAGAATCATAAATGTCAAGGTTGTTAATACACTATAACCATGATAGTCATACACTATCAAAACAACAACAAAATATGGCAGTCAATTATGAATGGACTAAATTAGTACTAGAATGTATATGATTTAGAAGAAGCATTGTTACTAATGACACACTACATTTAGTGTCAACGACCATGAAAAGTGATGCTTAATAAATTGAGACCTTGACATAGCCATTTCAATCAATGTTTGCAAGATCATGATGTTGTGAAAATCCATAAAATTCAATAGATAAGTTCATTGGTTTCGCATTTGATACATCAAAGGAACTTGTCTTGGAATCCAGTGCGCATCATTCAAAACTTGGATCCACAATGCACAAGGAAACTATGTGCAGTGCAGTGAAAAAATATTGCGTGCCACAAAATTCGTCACTAAACTCTCAGGACTTGTCACACAATTCACAGACTACATGAAATGTTGTGTTCCATAATATAAAATGCTTTAAGAACAATTTATAAATGTGGAATAACAAGCTGCTATTCTTAGTACATAAACTCTGAAATATGAATTGCTTGATATTAATAAACTTCGATGCATTGTGCACAGTTATAGAATACAATAATTAAGATGACCTTCGATTCCAATGACTTATTCTACTGACTTTATAGACACAGAGCTTATGCTCAGGCTTCTTCAACACCTCAGCTATTGTTTCTCTCGGTTGTTCTCTCTACCTCTCTTCTTCTTCTCTGCATCATTCTACATCATCTGATTAACTAAAAGACTTGGAATCATATGGACTCTGATTGAGACTTCCTACAGAATCTAAGACTGATTCAAAATTAAACAATACCATTAATTCGACTGACTCTTCAACCACTTAACTGAATTATATAAAGACAAATATCGGCTCCATTTATAGCTCTCATGCTTGTCGTCTGACTTTAAGTAAATGTGCAAGTTTGAACTTGCAGACTGTCATACAAATTGAATTTCTGACAATTCGGTTACTGACATATTGATTGACAAAAAAATCGGCGGAGTCGTGAAGATCTCACCAACTTGTAATTACTCTTTCCAACACTCCCCTTTAATTATAAGTGGGTGGGATTACAAAACAAAATCACACCAAAAATTTGAATTTCCATTTTATTGTCACTCATCTGTTACTGCATGGACTCCCAAACTACTGCGCAGATGCTGAAATGAATCTCTTGTTAAAGCCTTTGTGAAAATTCCTACGACTTGTTCTTTTGGCTTGTAGAATTCTAAACAAATATCTTTGTTATTCACCAATTCTCTGATGAAATGATACCTTGTATCAATGTGTTTGGTTTTCTTGTGAAACACATGGTTCTTTGATAACATGATGGATGAATTGTTGTCACAAAATACTTTAGTTGGTTCCTGTTGTTCCGCAACAAATATTTTAACATTCTTCTCATCCAAACTGCTTGATAAGTTGTGCTTGTAGCTACAATGTACTTTTCCTCTGCTGAAGAAAGAGTCACTATGGGATGCTTCCTTGATGCCCACGATACCATATCTATTCCAAAATGAAACGTGTATCCAAAGGTACTTTTTCTGTCATCTATGTTGCCTCCACAATCACTGTCAATGTATCAAATGATTCTGAAATCTTTTGAAGTGGAGTACTTTATGCCAAAATCTATTGTTCCATTCACATATATCAATATCTTCTTTCTTGCCTTCCAGTGTGATTCTTTTGGAGTTTCCATCAACCTTGAAATTAGACTCACTCCATACATAATATTAGGTATTTTCGCCGTGAAATACATAAGACTTCCTACCAGTCTTTTAAATAGTGTGGGATCCACCTTGGACCCTTTGTTTTCCTTGCTTCACTTTAATCTTGTTATGACAGGTGTTGGTATTGCTTTTGAATTCATCATATTGAATATTTTCAATATTTCATGCACATACTTAGACTGTGAGACCAATATACTAGTTTAGGACCAATGAACTTCTATTCCCAAAAAATATCTCATCAGCCCTAAATCAGTCATTTCAAATTCATCCTTCATGACTGAATTCAATTATTCTATGCCAAAGTCATCTGTAAAAATCAAATCATACACATATAGATAAAAAAATAGCATATTACCTTGGTGATTTGATTTGATGTACAATGTTGGTTCAATTTCACTTCTTTGAAATCCATTTTGTGTGAGATAGGAATCAATGCGACTGTACCAAGATCTGGGAGATTGATTTAAACCATACAATGCTTTCTTCAATATGTATATTTTTTCTTCTTTTCCTGGAACCTCATAACCACGTGGTTGTTCCACGTATACTTCTTCTTCTAAATTTCCATTCAAAAATTCCGACTTTACATCCATATGAAAAACTGGCCACTTGTATAGGGCGACAATTGCTAACACTATCCTGACCGTGTCCATGCATGCAACTAGTGAAAATGTTTCATTAAAATCAATTCCAGGTTGTTGTGTAAATCCTATTGCAACTAATCTTTTCTTCTGCTTCTGCACTTTTCCTTCTGCATCTTTCTTGGGTTTATAAATCCACTTGACACTTATTTCATCCTTGTCTTTAGGTACATATACAAATTTCCATGTTTGATTGTTCTCTATGCATCTAATTTCTTCATCCATGGCTTGTGCCCATACATCATCTTTGAAAACTTCTTCAACGGTTAATGGATCATCTATTTGTGAAAACAAAACAAAAACTGAAAATGAATTTGTTGCATATTCATTATAGATGTTGTGAATACTTCTTTTCTTTCTTGGTAACAGACTTGCTAAAGTTGGATATGGAGATGTAGAACTGCTCAGACTGCTTGCTCATATTGTTTGCGCTCTAGGTGTAGACTACGTACTTGTTGTTGTTATTGGGGTACTCTGCGTTGTGATTTGTGTCACATTGCTAGGTGTAGAAGGGACTGTGCACTTACCTATACGCGGTGTTTGAAACACCTCTTCTTCTTTTGTTTCATCATGCCCTATTGCATCAATAATTTTCACTATCTTTGCTATGGTTCCATCCCATGCTTCATTCTCCATGAACTAAACATTGCGGATGATTAAGAATTTTCTTGTGACAGGGTCATACAACTTGTATCCTTTTGTTTCTTCAGAATACCCAACAAATATACATTTATTTCATTTGTTGTCTAGCTTCCTTCTTAGCTCGTCTTGAACATGTGCATATGTGACACAACCAAAAAAAATTAAATGCTCCACATTATACTTCAATCCTTTCCAGGTTTCTTGAGGAAATTTGTTCTTCAAACTCTTTGTTGGATATTTGTTCAATATATATACTGCAATTGATACTACCTCAACCCAATACTCATTTGACAAATGTTTGGCTGTCAACATACTACACACCATTTCCATGATGGTTTCGTTCTTTCTCTCTGCAACAACATTTTTTTGTGGTGTGTATCGTGCGGTAAATTTCTTGTAGATGCCATGAAATTTACAAAATTTATGAAATTATCTTGACATGTATTCTCCTCCTCTGTCAGTTCTTAGACACTTTATGTCATAACCATTATGTTTCTCCACAATTGATTTAAACTGCTGAAAACAACCCAATGTGTCAGATTTATGCTTTAGAAAATAAATCCATGTTTTTCTTGAGAAATAATCAATAAATGTTATAAAATAAGTATTGCCTCCTATTGATGGATTTTTCATTGGTCCATGAATACCTGAATGTACAATTTCCAGTGGAGCTTTTTCTCTATAAGACTTGCCAACTGGAAATGATTCCTTGTGTTGCTTTCCAAATATGCAACCTTCACATATCCTTTCTAGTTTTTCAATCAATGACATACCTTTTACCATATTCTTTGTGTGTAGCAGCTTCAGACCTCCAAAGTTCAAATGTACAAATCTAAAATTCCATAACCAGGAATCATCATGTATTTCATATTGGAATGCTTCCTTCATCTCTGCACCATTTTCTCCTTTCTTAATATTTTGCACACTATTTTCTTCATTAGTACTGCACGCACTTTCTGTTGTAAATGTAGTGTCTAACTGTACACTTTTTCCTATACCAACATGACGCAAACGCGCACCCAGGCACGTCCACTCTCACAGGACCTTCTTCTTCTCGACCTGAAGAACTTGAAGGTTCTTCTATTTCCCTATCGGGAAATCTGCACCCACATCAATCTTTCTCCGAGGTCAACCAAATCTCGCTATCTCGTGAGTTCGGGACTTAAAACCTCCAACTCTTCCTTTCAGATCTTGTGATACCCGATCTGGTGATACAGGTATAGCTCCTTCCTTTACTAGTGCCCTCACCACATGCAACTGTGGGCTAGGCTCAATGTTAGCGCCTCTTGCAACCTCGCAACCTCGCGACCCCGTAGGTTGAACCATCGAACTTTCAACCTCCTATTCTACGAGTTCCCGAGGTGCGAGAATTCAACAGAGTGTTGACTCCTATCTCCAAGAGACATGTGTCCACCCATCGACCGCGCGGTCCCACCTTATGCTCTGCCACGCGTCCACATGAACCTCGGCTCCTTGGTACTTCGCTACTCGCGACTCCTAATGCCAATATTTTGAGACTTCTCACGGCGAGATCCCGAGAGCTTCGTGCCACCTGTATTCCACTCGCCGACTCTGCTATGGCCCACCCTATCCTCCAGCTTTCGGGATATCGCTCTCTCACAACCTCACGATCCCCATGGCCAAATTCTCGAACCTTTTCTTTCGAGGTTCCGATGCACAATCCCACGTGCAGATCTAACGGTCCTCCTACGATCTGGATCCAACGGTTATCCTCCTTTTCACGCCTCGCGCCCTCACGACTTGGAGTACCCAATGTTTGGCTCTCAACCTGTGAACTCCTGAGTTTGCGAGATCTCTCGATCTCTCGCCACCTATCCTCCTCAGATAGATGGCTACAAATCTCTCGCTACCTCGCTACTCGCGAAGCTAAAGAGCTTCCCTTTCGGTCCTCCAATGTCTGAGTCTGCGAGATGAGAGAATCTCCTTACACGCATCCTCCTCAATAGACGACTCTGATCTTGTATGGATATCGTGTCTCGCAATATCGCTTCTCTTTGCTGCACAATTTTGGGGCTTCAACTCACGAGTCCCTGATACACGATACCACGTGTGGATCCTACCACTCTGGTGACTCGAAATCGACGGCTCTGCCCCTCTTGAGCTTCAAACTTTTCGGACCTTCGTGCCGTAACCTCTTTGCACTTCTGCAAGATCTAATGATCCTCGAAACTTTGCGAAATATTTTCAGAAGATTTCGACCGTCATTCTTCCTTGGGTAATCCACGAAATGAAAAAGAGTATCTCTCCACGAGATTCCTTCACTGCTTCGCCAACCTGCGACGGTTCTCTTCGACTTCTGACAGCAACTTCCTTACACTTAACCTTTAGTAAATTCAAAGGTCTATTTCTCCTGAGATTTTCCACTCTACTTCTTCAGAGGGCCTTGTGCGCACTCCTTACGCTCAACATTAAACAACTTCCTAAGTGTTGAATCCTTCCGAATCTGCGTACTTCCTGCAGCAGCAGTCTTAGATCTCCTTTGCTCAGATTTACAACTGATACTTCTTCTTCAGCCTGTGCACTCCTTGCACGGCTTCAACAACCTACTTCCACGTCCGGGTCACTGAGAACAAAAGTTAAACTACTGAGCCTTCATCAACGCACTCCTTGCAGATGAATTCAACTGCACACCTTGTAGGAATCTCCTGACTCATATAGAGAAACAATTGAACCTCACTCTCTCTCCCTTTTAGACTTCAGTTTGAAACATGAAATCACATACACAGCATATACAAAGCAAATGCATAACAAGAAAGAAAACATTCATGAGCACAACATCAATATACAGAGAAAACAACACCAACCATGAGTTTGAATCAAAGATTCCTTCTATTAAATCAAATGCCTGTACATGGGTGTTCCTCATACAATATTCTCTGCTTTCTCTTCTCTCCCTGAATGCTCTCAATAATGTTCCAATGTACAATGAGGGTGTCTATATCCGTTTTCCCTCTCGAACTCTAAACTATCAAATCTAGACTTAAATATCCTATCTACCAGCATTAAATTTATTAAATGCCGACTATCTACCAAAGGACGAGAGCTTAAAGGCTCAAGGTCAAATACAATATACAAATGCAACTTCATAAATGGCTTCATTAAAGACTTGCGCTTAAATTTGGGCTTGTTTATCCAGCTCATCTCCGCTTGATGTGCTGGCTCACTTGATGAGTTGGCGATGCTCCTGCATCATACTCCTCAGCTTGAAAACTTTCATGGGCTCCTGTCCATGAGCTCCTGTACGGTATGTCCATGCTTTTGAATCTCTGCTTCAGTCTCCCAGCAGGCATCTTCCACTGGATGGTTCTTCCATTTGACCATATACTCGAAGTATTGCTTCCGCCTGGTCTTTTTTCTCACTCTCTTGTCAAGCATATGCTCCATCTGTGGCTTTTCTGCAATCAACATCTATTTCTGCCACTGGACCCCTGGCTGTTCATCACTTCCAGCTCCTGCTTCCTCAGCCTTATATGGATATAAGTCTGAGACATTGAATGTCGGAGATATTTCGATCTCATCCGACAACTCAATCTCATAATCATTTTCTCCCAATTTCTTTAGGACTCTGCATGGTCCAATTTTCTTCATTTTCAGCTTGTTGTATGTTCCCCTTGGGAACCTTTCCTTCCTCAGATGTGCCAGAACTAGATCACCAACCTCGAACTGAAGTTGTCTCCGATGCTGATCCGCTCTGCGCTTATACTCCTGGTTTGATTCCAGCAATCGCTCCTTCACCCTGCTGTGAAGTTCTTTCATCGCCTCTACAAACTCTTCAGCGTTTGCGCTCTTAGTCATTATCTACTCTGAGTCCCTCAGTTCAGATACTCCTCTTGGTTGCCTGCCGTATACAATCTCAAATGGAATTTTTCCTGTGCTCCTATTCACTGAGTCGTTGTATGCAAACTCTGCCTGTGGCAACACATTGTCCCAACTGCTATGGTGCTCTGTCACCAAGCTTCTTAACAAATCTCCTAGACTTCGATTTACCACCTTTGTTTTCCCATCCGTCTGTGGATGATAGGCAGAACTAAACATCATGTTAGTTCCCATCTTCTTCCAGAGTGTCCTCCAGAAATGTCCAATGAACTTCGTATCCCTGTCCGAGACTATACTTCTGGGTAAACCATGAAGTCTAACGATCTCCTTGAAAAACAAATTTGCGATATGAGTCGCATCGCTAGTCTTCTGACATGGGATAAAATGTGCCATTTTGGAAAACCTGTCAACCACCACAAAGATCGAATCATGTCCTCTTTGTGTCCTAGGCAATCCCAATACGAAATCCATGCTGATTTCATCCCACGGCCTCTCGGGTATGGGTAATGGTTGATAGAATCCTGCATTCTGTTTCCTGCCCTTTGAATGTTGGCAAATTCTACATATGTCGACAAACTTTCTGACTTCCGACCTCATTCCTGGCCAAAAGTATGCTTCGCTTAGCTTTGCAAATGTCTTGTCGTGGCCAAAATTCCCTGCTAATCCACCACTATGCTTCTCCTTTAACAGATTCTCCCTCATGGAGCAATTTGGAATGCACAGTTGATTGCCTTTGAATAGTAATCCCTCCTGGATCATATAATCTATCCATGGGCTTCTGTCTCTGAGAACTGGATTCTCAACTGCCTCATATGCCTCTGCAAAATCTGAATCTCCTGTGTACATGTCCCTAAGATTTTCAAAACCCAATGTTTTGACTCGGAACTCCTGCAACAACAAACACTTCCTGCTCAAAGCATCAGCCACTTTGTTAGCAGTACCTGAAATGTGTTTAATTACAAATGTAAAATTCTGCATATACTCTACCCATTTAGCATGTTTCTGATTCAACTTCTCCTGTTGAGTCACAAACTGCAATGCATGGTTATCACTATATAAAACAAATTCTTTCGGGATCAAATAATGCCTCCACTTCTTCAACGCCTATATGATAGCATAAAATTATTTATCATACGTGGAGTATTTCACTTTTGTCTCATCCAGCTTCTCGCTGAAAAATGCAATTGGTCTATCCTCCTAGCTCAAGACCGCTCCTATGGCAAAGCCACTTGCATCACATTTTACTTGGAACACTTTCGTAAAATTTGGCAACACCAAAACCGGCTGTTCTGTGATCTTCCACTTCAATAGATTGAAGCTCTTCTCTACCTCTTCAGTCCAATGAAAAGATTTATGTCTTTTCTTGACGGTATCCATCATCCCTGCGCTAATCCCACTGAAATTCCTGATGAATTTTCGGTAGAAACTAGCTAATCCATGGAAACTTCTCACCTCGAATACATTTCTCGGTGATGGCCACTTTTTAATTACCTCCACTTTACTTGGATCCATCTTCAATTCATTCGCTGATATGAAAAATCCCAAGTAAATGAGTTTTGTCTTCATAAATGAATATTTCCTCATGTTGATCAACAACTTCTCCTACTGTAGCTTCTTCATTACTGCAGCTAAATGCTTCAGATGTTCTTCTTTTGTTTTACTGAAAATCAATATGTCATCCAGATAAACAATGACAAACTTCCCGATGAATACCTTCAGCACTTCATTCATTAACCTCATGAAGGTACTCGGTGCATTTGTCAAGAAAAACGGCATGACTAGCCATTCATACAACCCTTCGTTAGTTTTGAAGGTTGTCTTCCATTCATCGCCTTCCCTCATGCGAATCTGATGGTATCCTCTTTTCAAATCAACCTTTGAAAAAAATTTGGCTCCACTTAAATAGTCTATCAAGTCATCCATCCGTGGCAATGGAAACCTGTACCTGATGGTTATCTTGTTAATGGCTCTGGAATCGGTGCACATTCTCCAACCTCCATCTTTCTTTGGACTAAGTACCATTGGGACGGCACACAGACTTAAACTTTCTCTGATCAGTCCTTTATCTAACAGTTCCTGTACCTTCCTTTTGACTTCTTCATTTTCCTGCGGCGTCAACCTGTACGCATCTTTGTTTGGCAAACTGGCTCCTGGTATGAGGTTTATATGATGACTCACACTCCTCATCGACGACAACGAATGAGGTAATTCGTCTACCACAATGTCAGTGAACTCTTCCAGAAGTTCCTAAATTTCTTCCGGCAAATCATCCACTCGTGTGCTAGTCAAAACGATTTTTGGTTTCCTGACCACAAAGAATTGTGGATCTTCCTTCTTCTTTACTTCCGCCAGAAGTTCCTTCCCACTCATGAGAAGTACAGTATTTCTCATTTCTGGTTTTACTTCTTTATCTTTAATTGGAAGTAGCATATGTGTTCTTCCATTCTTCTCCAAAGTATACGTATTCATCTTCCCATCATGAATTACGTTCCTATCATATTGCCATGGTCTGCCTAGCAATAAATGACATACATCCATAGGAATAACATCACAGAGTATTTTATCATTATATCCTCCTATATTAATGTCCACTAAGCACTGTTTGGTGACACTTACCTGATGTCCCTTCTGTAGCCATGAAACTTTGTATGGACTTGGGTGATCAGTTGTCTCCAACTCTAGTTTCTCCACCATCTCGGTTGAAACGAGATTGTCTGTGCTTCCACTATCCACAATAACCTTGCATTTCCTGTCTTTGGTCTTGCATGTGGTTCTGAAAAGTCTGCTTCTTTGAGTTGTGTCCTCCACCTCCTTCTCGGGTGTTAAGAGAACCTTACGCATCATCAATGACCTTCCGTCTTCTGCGTCTTCTGCCTCAGCATCTCGCCTCTGTGCCTCGGCGATGTGAGCTTCTCCTCCATCCTTCTTCCTATATGGACAGTCAACTGCCTTGTGTCCATTCTTTCCACACGTGAAGCATGTGATGACTCCACCTCTACCTCTAGTACAAGGAAATGTGTTATTATCAGCGTATCCTCCGCTCTGTTCTGTATGTTTCCTTCGCGGTTCAGCGTGTTGTCCTCGCTGCGAACTTCCACTTCTTTCTGTTCTATTCTGAGGCTTCTTCCAGACGTCCTTGGATTTCTGAAACCTATCTTGGGCAACTGACTTACCTTTTGGCTGGCTCCTACCTCGGCCTCGCTGTGCTGTCTTACGGCTTAGCTTCTCTTCAGCTTTCAATGCCATCTGATACGCATCCTCCACCGTTCTGATGGTTGTCATACTCATCTCGTCATGGATATCGTATCTCAAGCCATTCATATACCTGGCAACTTTTTCATCATCACTCTCCCGATGACTTGCTCTGATATTTAACTTGTAAAATTCCTCAGTATACTCTTTTACTGTCATCATCTTCTGCCTCAGGTTCTGCATTCTCCTGAACAGTGTGATTTGATAATCCCTTGGGATGAACTTTGCCTTCATCTTCACAATCATTCGATCACAACTTTTTTATCTTTTTCTTGCCTTTGGAACGTCTATCTGCTTGAAGCTTGTCCCACCATAACGTTGCGTGTCCCTTCAATTTTGTGACAGCATGCCTAACCTTCTTATCCTCTTCGATATCCTCATAATCGAAGTAGGTTTCAAGAGCTCTAATCCAATCTAGAAGCTCTTCTGCATGTAGACTCCCTTCATAAGCTGGAATGTCCATCTTTGTTTTCGAACTCATCCGAGTGATAGCCTTAATTAACCACTCATTGGCTGCATCTTCGGCTGAAACTTCTCCTTGTTTTTCAACTTCAACTTCGCCTTCGGAGTCACTCAGATCTCCAGCACTGGCTGTGCATCTCTGCGTTGCTTCCATATCTTCTAATCTCGCTCGGAGATCACGTATCTGCCTCTCCATTTCTGTATTCTGTGCTTGTCTCCCTCTTCCTCTCTGGTTCCCCCTATCCTTTGGATCGGGTGATTGTCTTTCTCTCCTCAGTGGCATGGTGAAATTTTCTCTTCTTCTCTGCTACAGAAAGCAAAGAGATTTTCTCACTCTGATACCACTTTGACGTGTATCAAAGTGCTCCTTTTCTCTGGCTCCCTTGCCTGAAATATACAGACAAGATCTTAGCTCTGATACCACTTTGACGCAAATGCGCACCCAGGCACATCTGCTCTCACAGGACCTTCTTCTTCTTGGCCCGAAGAACTCAAAGGTTCTTCTATTTCCCTATCGGGAAATATGCACCCACAACAATCTTTCTCCGAGGTCAGCCAAATCTCACTATCTCGCGAGTTCGGGACTTAAAACCTCCAACTCTTCCTTTCAGATCTTGCGATACCCAATCTGGTGATACGGGTATAGCTCCTTCCTTTACTAGTGCCCTCACCACATGCAACTATGGGCTAGGCTCAATGTTAGCGCCTCTTGCAACCTCGCAACCTCGCGACCCCGCAGGTTGAACCGTTGAACTTTCAACCTCCTATTCCGCGAGTTCCCGAGGTGCAAGAATTCAACGGAGTGTTGACTCCTATCTCCAAGCGACGTGTGTCCACCCGTCGGCCGCGCGGTCCCACCTTATGCTCTGCCACGCGTCCACACGAACCTCGGCTCCTCAATACTTCGCTACTCGCGAATCCTAACGCCAATATTTCGGGACTTCTCACGGCGAGATCCCGAGAGCTTCATGCCACCTGTATTCCACTCGCCGACTCTGCTATGGCCCACCCTATCCTCCAGTTGTCGAGATATCACTCTCTCGTAACCTCGCGATCCCCGTGGCCAAATTATCGAACCTTTTCTTGCGAGGTTCCGATGCACGATCCCACATGCAGATCCAATGGTCCTCCTACAATATGGATCCAATGGTTATCCTCCTTCTCGCGCCTCGCACCCTCGCAACTTGGAGTACCCAATGTTTGGGCTCTCAACCTGCGAACTCCCGAGTTCGCAAGATCTCTCGATCTCTCGCCACCTGTCCTCCTCAGATAGACAGATACAAATCTCTCTCTACCTCGCTACTCGTGAAGCTAATGAGTTTCCCTTTTGGTCCTCCAATATCTGAGTCTGCGAGATGAGAGAATCTCCTTACACGCGTCCTCCTCAACAGATGACTCTGATCTTGTAGGGATATCGCGTCTCACGATATCGCTGCTCTTTGCTACACAATTTTGGGGCTTCAAATCACGAGTCCCCGATACACGATACCACGTGTGGATCCTACGGCTCCGATGACTTGAAATCAACGGCTCTGCCCCTCTTGAGCTTCAAACTTCTCGTACCTTTGCGCCGTAACCTCCTTGCACTTGTGCAAGATCTAACGATCCTCGAAACTTTGCAAAATCTCTTCAGAATATTTCGACCGTCGTTCTTCCTTGGGTAATCCACGAAATGAAAAAGAGTATCTCTCCACGAGATTCCTTCACCGCTTCGCCAACCTTCGACACTTCTCTCCAACTTCTGACAACAACTTCCTTACACTTAACCTTTAGTAAATTCAAAGGTCTATTTCTCCTGAGCTTTTCCACTCTGCTTCTTCAAAGGGACTTGTGCACACTCCTTACTCTCAACATTCAACAACTTCCCAAGTGTTGAATCCTTCCGACTCTGCGCACTTCCTGCAGCAATAGTCTTAGATCTCCTTTGCTCAGATTTACAATTGAGACTTCTTATTCAGCCTGCGCACTCCTTGCACGGCTTCAACAACCTACTTCCACGTCCAGGTGACTGAGAACAAAAGTTAAACTACTGAGCCTTCATCAACGCACTCCTTGCGGATGAATTCAACTGCACACCTTGCAGGAATCTCCTGACTCAGATAGAGAAACAATTGAACCTCACTCTCTCTCCCTTTCAGACTTCAGTTTGAAACATGAAATCACATGCACAT
>ML821231.1:65918-76413 GCA_009831015.1 Picea engelmannii
GATGTGAGAGTTATGCCCTTTTAAAAAATGACATAAATGGTAACCAACTGACCACATGATAGTGTAAGTTGCTTTATGAAGTAACCCACTTTTATAAAGAGAAGTGGGGATCACTTTTACAATGAAGTTACTTTATAACAGAAAATCTACATGCAAAATAAATAACTCTAAAATAAAATATTAAAGCTAGTTATAGTGATTCACTTTTATACTTGAAGTGAAATACACTTTACAATTTTAGCATGAACTTTTTCAAAAAGGTAACAAAAGAGAGACTTGAACTCAAGACCTCTTACTTAATAAGGCAAGTTTTAACAAAATGGTCTAACAAAACATATTGTAATGTTCAGAAGGAGAATTGTTGTTGTTGTTGTTGTTGAAGACGACCTTGGAGAGTGTGCTAAAAAATAACTTTTTTCACACAAGAAAAAAAAATCGCTTCTCGATGACAGCAAGGGTTAGATCTCAGTTAGCTTACCTGGAAGATGCACCTTTTACTATCTGTTTCTAATTTGCCAAGATCGCACAGGGCGCAGTTCAAAGAGTATACACAGATATAAAAGAGTAGCAACCCGGAAATAAAAAAATACAAACCGAAATAAAATCAAAATCAAACTTTGTAGAAATTTAAAAAATTTGTATTCAGGCTTTATACCTTCGGATCTGACTGTAATGGCCATATCTTGGGAAAACAGAAACCTTTTCGAGTGAAATGAAAAGTGTTCCTGAATGAAACAAGTGCTATGGATGCAATGGAACAATCCTATTAGCCCATAAATGTATGGAAATGCCAGAAAATGGAGATGATGCAACTCGACTACACGATCTTGATCTACAACAGGAGCGGGTCTTCAAACAGGCTCTGATACCATGTTTTAAAACACAGGTATTCCAACAGAGGACAAATACCTTCATTAACCACTCACATAACCATATCAAATATCAACACAACGATGTTTTCACATGGTAAAACCCCGACGGGTAAACGTCCACAGCCCCAACCAACGTGACCACTTGGAGCAGTTTATTAATGCAAAGAAAAAGATTACAGAGAGATTTTACAAGAGAGTTTCTCACAATCAATCATTGGAAAATTACCCTCCATGCTCTTTAAATAGAGGTCATGGACCAATCAGGTGCTAAGCCATGGATCAATGGCCATTAATATAGAGGAGAGTATGAAACATTGGATCACTCTATGTCGGGAACATATTGTGACCATCAAATTTCCTAACTACAAATGCAGACTAATGCATACTAAAGAAACACACTAAGAAACACACTTTTACCTAACGACATATTAGACCAAGTAGATCTTAACTAACTCCTAAGTGTCTAAATATCCTAACAAAACATAGGGCGAGTTTGATTATTTGCGTTGTTTGACTGATCTTGACTTTGCTTGTTATGATTATACTGTTTCTTTATGCACTCATATGCATAATGTCCATACTTTTTATAGTAATGGCACTGAATATGTTATTTTTCAGTTCTTTGACAACTTGGTTGACTGGTACTTGGGTTTTGAACCCTTCCACTAGTATTTTCAGGACTGCTACCGCATCCACCTATGACATAACTTCTTCCTCTACCTCTAGAGTTAGCTCTCCCCCTTCCTCTTGCATGAATTATAGATGAATACATGGAAAATGCATTTTCTAATGACATACTTTATCTATTCAGTCCGTGTTCATGATTAATGAGGGAAGCTTGCAGTTCATCTAGAATGAACTGACTTAATTCCTTGTTCTCTTCTAAAGTCACAACAAGGGTATCAAGTTTAGGAGGAAGACTCATAAGTACCTTCTCAATAACTTTTCTATCTTCTATGGTTTCACCATGAGACTTAATCTAATTTATCAGGCTAATGACATGGGTATAAAAGGAATCTACTGAATCTATATCTTTCATTGACAAAGTTTCAAAATCTCTTCTAATAATTTGTAATCTTGAAGTCTTTACTTTGTCCATACCTTGATAAGAGGTTTGTAATATTTCCCATGCTTCCTTGTCTTTCTTTGCTGATGCAACTCTTGGAAGAATTCTCTCATGCATGGATTTATGTATGTAAAACAACGCCTTTCCATCCTTCTTTCTTTGATCTTTCAAGACATCCTTCTCATCTTGTCTGAGGGCATTATATGAAGCATGATATACTGGTTCTACATAGCCATTCTTGACTATATCCCATACATCTTGACCTCAGAACAACGCCTTCATGGTCAAGGAACACATCTCATAATTATTTCCTATAAAAGTGGGAGGTTACATATTTGAGGTAGAA
The DNA here is from genome assembly GCA_009831015.1 of Picea engelmannii. Lineage (NCBI taxonomy): Eukaryota > Viridiplantae > Streptophyta > Pinopsida > Pinales > Pinaceae > Picea > Picea engelmannii. The sequence goes on from ML821231.1 coordinate 68,203, forward strand.
GCCAGTTTCAATAGAGTTTCTTCTCTTGAACTTGTTCTAATAGAACCTACTTTTGATCAACCTGCTCTGATCAGCCTGCTCTGATACCATATTTTGGAATCTATTGCGCAACATTCAAAACTTGGATCCACAATGCGCAAGGAAACTGTGCGCAACACAATGACAAAATACTACATGCCACAAGCTTCGTCACTTAACTCTGAGTACTTTTCGCGCAGTTCACAAACTACACAAAATGTTGCACGATGTAATATAAAACAATTTAAGAACAATTTATAAATGCAGAATAACAAACTGCTATTCTTAGCACATAAACTCAGAAATACAAATTACTTGATATTAATAAACTCGAGTGCATTGTGTGCGGTTACATAATACAATAATTAAGATGAGCTTCGGCTCCAATAATTTCTTCTACTGACTTTACAGAAACAAATCTTGTGCTTAGAATTATTCAACTCCTTAGCTGTTGTTGTTCTTGGTTGTTCTTTCTACCTCTTTACTTCTTCTCTTCATCATTCTACATCATTTGATTAACTAAAAGACTCTGACTTATATGCACTCCGACCGAGACTTCCTACAGAAGCTAAGACTGACTCAACATTAAATACTACCATTAATTCGACTGACTCGTCAACCAATTAACTGAATTCGAGAAAGATAAAGATTGGCTCCATTTATAGCTCTCCTGCTTGCTGACTGACTTTGAGTAAATGTGTGACTTTGCACTTGCAAAATTTCATAAAGACTGATTTCCTGACAATTCGGCTACTGATAGATTGACTGATAAACAAATCGATGGAGATGTGAAGATCTCATCGACTTGTAATTACTATTTCCAATAACTCGGAGAAGGAATCTACTATGAGTGGTCCGAAATGCTACAATATTTGCTGCATTTAGTATAAGCACAAAACAATGATCCGAATTTCACTTCTATTGGGTGTTTTGGAGAGTTGGTCCAAACTCCATAACATTCAAAACAAAAATCTAAACTAAAGCTTCCAAAAATGCAGTGCCAATTCCTAAAAGCCACCATGGACTCCAGACTACCAGAAACACCAAACAAAAGATGAGACTGAAACATTGCAATGGATGCAAGTAATAATTATCACAAAGTCGTACAAGATAAGTTGGTTTACCCCTCTCAAATAAGCAGTCTATAAGCTTATTGTAATAACTTCCCACTGTATCACAACAAGAGTTACTGGCCAAAATATGTTTTTATTTCACAAATAAATCCATATCTCCATGATCTGATTGTATAATTTTGATAGCGTTGCAGAAATTCCATCAAAATTTGAGGAATGGTTATTACAACATGCACTTGTTATTCCGAAAGGCATACACCTATTGGAAATGGGCACATTTAATCATCTTTTAACCATAAATTCCAATCGTATGGTTATCAATTGAAGATGATGGCATATTCTTGGTCGTCCTTCCAAATCAATGAAAGAAATCTCATGTTCATAACTTTCTTGCATTTTTTAGGGTGTCCGTTAACCTGTTTACTTTTTAACATTTACTTAATATGATTAAAAAATTACTTTGTGACCATCTAATTGCCATGTTCAAATGATTAGCAAACTTACTTRAAATTATAATTTTACTTYGATATCAACTTTTTCTATAGATTTACATTTCTGCCACGTTTACCATATATACCATACACSTACACCTACTGATGGCAACAACCATAATTGAAACCCTTTCATATTCTTCGTTCCTGGCTAGCGTAATGTGAAAACAATACCTAAAAATTTGTATGTAATGTACTTAGTTGTTGAATACTTATTATTTCTTAATTTTACCTAGGTGGATGATCTTCCTGGCATGTCTAGCATGTCAAGACAGGGTTGTTAATCATTAGTAAATTTAACTTAAACTGATCAAATTATTTACTGCATCATTTGTTGGGTCGATTATTTACTGAACAAGGGATTTTCATGGGTCTGGTGTCAATTAAGGTTTTCTTTAACTACGTGCCATATTTTTACTGTGTTGGGAATTTTACCAGCCGAAACCTTTCGACGTTCACCAACCACAAGTTTGCGATTGTGCTCATTAAAGATCTTATTTTGGCAATCCAACAAAGTCTGCAACATTTGATATTTATGTATCTAAATTGCCCTCCTACAATTGAACCAATTTTAAAATTTGTGCATTTGAATATTCAGGATGGACTCAAACCCAATTACCTAGAAAAATTTTGACTAGCAAAAACGGTATGTGTTCATCTTTACCATTAACTCTACATGTTTCTTCATTTTAGATTATGTATATAAATTCCCTCCAACAATTCAGATTTATGTATCTAAATTCCCTTCAACAATTAAACCAATTTTAATTCAGATTTATGTATCTAAATTCCCTTCAACAATTAAACCAATTTTAGAATTTGTGCAATCGAGTTTCTTTCAACAATTTTTTTCTCCCAACAAAAGAATTTACCAATTTTCTGTTGTAGATGTTTTAAAAAGGAAAAAAAAGATTCACTTGCATTAAAATTGCATTCTAATTTGCTTCATAAGTGCAACAAACAATTATTGCATTTAAAGTTTCCAAGACCATTGCAAACGCAAAGGACAAGAAATAGAGGCTTCTTATATCAATGGTATTGATCAACCTCCCAACTTGTCTAGAATTGGATTCAATAGAAAACAACAACCTAAACACTATAAAGTATACAAAAGGGCGAGACATCAAAATTTTATAATTAACTGACTATTCAAAGTCGTTAATGTATGACCAATCTCTTATGAGATAATTCACTAGGGATGAATTTCTTAGTTGGAATATCATACCAATATGTGATGAGCCTCATTTCCTATGATTAATTTCTACGAATGATTCATTTAACACTAATTATGTAATTTCGAGTGACTTTGAATGATTCATTTAACACTAATTTTGTAATTGTTAATTGTATAAGGTAATAGTTCATTTAATAATAATTACATAATTGCTTAAGACAATTATCACAATAAAGCTGAATAAGTTTTTATAGAAATTGGTCTATATAAATTAAATTTTAAAAATTATCTTACAATTATAATAAAATGTGTACTCTACATATTCAAATATTTTTATTGTTTTTCTAAGAAATAAAGTTGCTTTATACAAATTGTGATATAAACTAAATTCTAAAAATTACATTACAATTATATTAAAATGTGTATTTTACATTTTCCAATATTTTCATTGTTTTTATAAATTATAAAGTTTTTAAATTGGTTTGGGTTTTAGGGGGTTTAGGTTTTGTAGAGGATGATGGTGGTGACACAAACCCCAAACCCTAGCAGGGAGATTGATGGATCCAAAGCCTGTGGATCAATTGTACATTGATAGATGGAGTGTGGGGAAATCTAGTCACGGTGTTACTTTGGAGGAGGGTGTTCAGGTCGTAGATTACACTGACGACTCCCTATCCAAGGAGTTGATTTTTTCAACGCCTAGGGTGGCCCATTCCCATTTGTCGTACTCATTTGGGGTTAATGATTGTTAAGTATGAAAGATATGAATAATAAATCACCACAATGAATCCAAGAACAATATAGAAGAAACCCACAATTTATTACTACGAAAACCCTTACGGTAGGGCAACACCATACTATAGATCCTATTACGGAATGGATCCACTACTGATCACTTCCCTCTTCAAGGGGGAAACTTCATAATGAGTTATCTCTCCAAATACAATACTTCTCAACTTTCTTGTTACATTACTTGAACCCCTTTATATAGTGCTACCAACCACCTAAGGACATTCTAAAGGAGGAACCTTCTAATAATTCTTCTTGCATTTATTGCATTCACATTATGCCTTATTTATTAAAAGTGGCCTTTATACATAACAATACTTATTTACTATTATTCCTCTTGGTTACCTCCCTAGGTACCCCATATTCCCATAGCTACACTACATTCCATCCCCCTTATGAAAGCATCATCCTCAACACTTTTTATGAGGAAGTACAACCATATAACAGGGTCCCATGGATAAGTGTGGACCAAAATGTTGAAGTAGGTTGGAGAACCAGGGTCCCATGTAGAAGTGCTAACCACCATGTTGAAGTAGTCCAAACACCACTGTAAGCATGGGTCCCATGTCCAAGTGCTCATGTAAAATCCATGTTGAAGATATCAGAACTCAATAGCCAACTGAAAATGATGCTCCAAGATTGACACTGGTCATGTGGATCCAAATATGTAGAACTGGCCAAAACATCATCCCAATAGTACTGGAGAATAAGAAAACTAAAGAATAATATGCATAGAAGGCTCTTCTCTACACTCCAGGATGTGCTCTACATGAGGTGGAGTAGAGTCATCAAATAGAAGATGGAAGTGGTTGTCATCCTAGAAATGACAACTACCCATATACCAATCATTACATTCGGCCTCCCAATAAGACCAAGTATATGTTTCTTGATTATATTCTTTTGTGACATAATGGTCGATGATCTCCATGTTATAACTCTCCATATACCAATAATAAAAATTGTCATTGTAATCATACCATGAATATCCTTCTTGAGTATATTCTCCCATGATGTAAATGTACATGGTCTCCCTAATATATCTCTCATTCTCTACAAGTATGATCTCGCAAATATGTTGAAATGTTTCTTCCATATCTTGTTCCATATTTAGAAAGTTGGCCTTGAGGGCTTCCATATCTCGTTGTAGGTCCACAAGGAGTTGAAAGTGAATATCCATTGGAAACACCACATATAATATACCAAAATATATTTCTTAAAATCCTCTATCTAATGGCAATGATCTGGTAGCAATATGATCACCTTGTCAAAATTTATAAGCTCTACAGTTATGTCGTTGTCATGGAAAACCTAAAAAATGGTTGATTTTAAATCAACGATATCTTCACTTCCGGAGCTTCGATTTAGATGATTGTTTTTTTGAAATGAGACAATTTTGTAAGTGCAACTCCTATCTACAATTTGGTTGGGAAAATTTGGTACCAATTGCTACAAAAATCAGAAAAATTGCACGACCTTCTACAGAAAATCCCTAAAAATTTGCAGATTTTAAAATACTGATAACTTCACTTATTAGACTTCGTTTAGAATGATGTTTTTTTTTAAATTGGTTTTTTTTCCAAGAGGAACTCATATCTACAACCAGTTTCATCAAATTCTACATATAAAGCTATAGGAATTGTATAGAGTGTCATGGCCCATTTTTTTGTCTTTTGAAACCTTGCAAAAATAAAAAATAAAATTGCCTCTGTTTTTTGTGACCAAAGAAAGTACACTGATGCCATTTTTTAAGTACCAAATATATGAATAAAAAATCACCACAATGAATCGAAGAAAAATATATAAGAAACCCACACTTTATTATTATGAAAACCCTTCGGGTAGGGAAACATCGTACAATAGTTCTTATTATGGAAGGGATCCACTCTTAATCACTTGCCTCTTTGAGGGGGAAACCTCCTAATGAGATACCACTCCAAACAAAATAATTATCAAATTTCCCATTACATTGCTTGAACCCCTTTATATAGTGCTACCAACCACCTAAGAACATTCTAGAGGAGGAAACTTCTAGAAGTGAAACCTTCTAGTAAGTCTTCTTACATTTATTGTATTCACACTAGGAATTATTTATTAGAAGTGATATTTATACATAACGATACTTATGTACTACTATTCCTCTTGGGTACCTCCCTAGGTACCCCATATTATTCCCCAAGCTACACTAGAATTCTCTTGCTGACACAGGTACAAAAGAGGGGAATTTTTTTACTGTTAAGTAGTTGAATAGATATGAAGATAAATCTCAAAATAAACCCACAATATCAACAAGAATAATCCAAACCACTCCCCAAATACTGAACACAAGAAATAGATAAAACCCTTGAGATAGGGTAACACTATATATTATTCCTTAAGGAAGGAATGCACTCCTCAAACAATTCTTGATACATTCACAATATTCTTCACTATGCATCATTACATTGCTTACACTTCTTTATATAGCTTTGTCCATCTCCTAGGAACCTTCTAAAGAGCCTTCTCACATTTATTACATCTAACTATCATAGTGGGCCTTTATTAATATAGTGGACCCAGTCCACCTTACATTGAATGACCACATTAAATGAATTCCACTAATAATACATAACCACATTCCCATTGGGTACCTCCCTAGGTATACTACATTCCATCCCCTTTCACATGTTTCATCCTCAAAACACAAGAATAAACCATACAATATGATCGACTAAGCAATGTAGCCAACTAGTACCAAGTACGACCATCCATCCATCCAAATGGAAGTCGAATATGATGTTCATCTGGTACCTTGTCACCATGATCTTGATCTGCATTATGTCAGTGTTTTCATGGGATTAATTCTCTAGCTTCATGTCTTCCTGTAGTGCTACTAGGTTTCCATGCACCTCTTGATCGGTTTCCTTTCTAGTTCCCAACTGGTGCATAAATGTGTTGATGCACACTCCCTTGTCTTGATGACTATTTTTTCTCTATATGATGTGAATGAAGATATACAACAATTGTAGGAATCTGTTCTTTTTTCTTCAAATCTGCAACACTTTGTGCCTTTGATTCAATGATCTCCTTAGCTTCTTGATTATGTTCTTCATGTAGTTTTGCTTATCTTCTTCTGTAGACTCTGCCTCTGATTCAACTTCAAACTCAACAACAACTTCTTTGTTAGCCTCCATGGAATCATCTTTCTTACTAAGAGACACATCCTACAATGTGATTTTCTTTTTCTTGTACCAAATCTTTAGAAAATTCTTTTTCATATTGATATTAACTGTACTAACTGATTCCATCCAAGGATAGCCCAAAATAATATCTTCATCAACCATATATATAGCATGAAAATCAAAATACAACACATATTTTTCCACGGTGATCTTCAAATATTTAAAAATTTGAACATTTTCACCCTCAACATGTGTGTTATGAATATTCTTTGCAGGAACTTGCAATCTATTAACCAATTGAATATTGATACAAATTTTGTTGGCAACTAGGGTTAATAGAAAGAATGATATTTTCTTTATGAATACAACCATGAACATGTAATATAGATTTTCCACCTAAAAATAAACCCTTGGTGCTCTCTTCATCCGTACACTTTGTATGAGACCACGTATCTAAGAATAATTTTTCAACTTCTTCATCGGAGAGTGTCATTATTTGGGAATACTTAAGTGATGCCCACCAAATGAATGCATCACCTTGTAAGTGTAAACTGGCCAAATCTCTCCAATGCTCTTTATATGTTAACTTCTCTTCTTTTCTATTTTTTTCAATACTTGGTCCATCATCGTTTCTAGTAAAAAACAAATACATCTTGGAATAAATATTCAATAAAAACTAAAGCTTAAAAATAACTCAATGTGCAAATCGTGTGACTTTTTCTGGAAAAACCCTGAAAAATGGTCGAATTTAAAAATTTTGCTGGCAATTGGGGTTGATAGAAACAATGATATTTTCTTTATGAATACAACCATGAACATGTAATATATATTTTCCACCTAAAAATAAACCCTTGGTGCTCTCTTCATCCTTACACTTTGTATGAGACCACCTATCTAAGAATAATTTTTCAAATTCTTCATTGGAGAGTGTCATTATTTGGGAATACTTAAGCGATGCCCACCAAATGAATGCCTCACCTTGTAAGTGTAAACTGACCAAATATCTCCAATGATCTTTATATGTTAAATTCTCTTCTAATTTTTTCAATACTTGGGCCATCATCATTTCCAGTAAAAATCAAATACATCTTGGAATAAATCTTCAATAAAAACTAAATCTTAAAAATAACTCAATGTGCAAATCGCGCGACTTTTTCCAGAAAAACCCTGAAAAGTGGTCGAATTTAAAATGCTCATAAATTTACTTCTCGGACTCCATTTCAGTTGATTTTTTTTTTGAAATTTTTCATTTTTCCGAGAGGAATTCAAATATCCAATTTGTTTGGCCAAATTCTAATCATAATGTTTCAGATATGAACCTGAAGTGCATCGCCTTCATTTTTACTTAGAAAAACTCTGCAAAAAGAGCAAACAATTCTCCCCTTCTTTGGCCAAGGAAAGTTCTCTGATACCACTTGTTAAGTACCTAAATACATCTAAAGATAAATCTCAAAATAAACCCACAATATCAACAAGAATAATCGAAACCATTCACCAAAAACTGAATA
>ML821231.1:154616-171160 GCA_009831015.1 Picea engelmannii
TTGTTCTCCACCCACTTTAAAGCCACTTGCTGATTAATCAATTCTTGAGAGCACTGTCTATTTGTTTATCATTTTTATGTTTGAATGCTTTAAGCTGCATTGAGTTGTCCCATTGATCCACCTTCATAAAATACAAAAAAATCCGTTTCTTAAGTTACCAAGCACCTCTGGTCTACAACCACAGAGGGTTTCTTGGAGTGATAACAGAATGCAGGAGCAACATTTCAGCGAGCCATGGACATAGCCTTCATCGGGGAGAAGGACCAGTTTGTGGTGATATATCAAGATGACATCACAGTCTTCTCCAAGACTGATAAAGAGAACCGCTGCCACTTAAAAAGAGTTTTCCTAAAATGTCGGAGGTATGGCCTATCTTTAAACCCCAAGAAATCATTGTTTGCTATGTAGGAAGGAAAGCTGCTAGGTCACATAGTGTCAGCAGAAGGAGTAAGGATTGACCCAAGCAGTGTGGAAGCGATACAGGCCCTGTCACTTCCTCGGTCTAAGAAGGAAGTTCAGGATTTTTTGGGGAAGGTCAACTTTCTGAGGAGATTCGTCTCAAAATTTGTTGAGCTGGTGAAACACATCACAACCATGCTCAGGAAGGGCCATGAAATAAAATGGACTGTTGAATCCAGGGAATCTTTTGCCCAGATAAAGAAAGCATTGATCGAGGCACCTGTGCTAATCAGTCCCGATTATTCTAAAGATTTCCTGATTTTCTCATTCACTTCTGATGACTCAGTAGCAGCAGTCTTATTGTAGAGAAATGATCAAGGGGGAGAGCAGCCCATTGCCTTCTTCAGCAAGGCATTGAGAGATGCTGAACTCAAATATGAGATCATGGAAAAGCAAGCCTATGCGTTGGTGAAAGCTCTCAAAGATTTTAGGATCTATGTTCTGCACTCAAAAATCATTGCATATGTCCCTTCAACTTCTGTGAAGGACATTCTTATACAGCCTGACATAGATGGGAGGAGGGGCAAATGGATCGCTAAGATCCTGGAATTTGACCTGGAGATTAAGCCCACCAAGTTGATAAAGGGGCAAGGTTTGGCCAAGTTGTTGGCTGAATCCAATTGCAAGACTTTGGGAATCAACTTCATCAATGAGCAAGCTGAGTCATCTAGCAGTAATTCCCAGACCATCATACCACTAGCAGCATGTCCCTGGTACAGGGATATCTTGTATTTTCTGCAAGAATTAAAGCCCCCTGATGGATTGGGAAAGAGTAGGGCCAGAGCCTTAAAGCTCAAAGTGGTCAAATATTGCCTCATTGACAGAGCCTTATATTGGAGAGACCCTCTTGGGATACTATTAAGATGTCTGGACCTGCTGCAAGCCCAGAAGGTGATGTTAGATTTTCATAGCAGTCTCTGCGGAGGTCATCATTTTTTGAAGACCACAGCCCACAAAATCCTCCGGGTTGGGTATTACTGGCCTACTTTATTTACTGATGTCTGCAGAGAAGTCAGGGCTTGCATTAAATGCCAGAAGTTCTCAGGTAAACAACAACTCAAATCCTTGCCATTAAATCCTGTAGTAGTTTCAGCACCTTTTCAGCAGTGGGGATTGGATTTCATCGGAGAGATTCATCCTCCCTCAAGTGGCCAGCACAGATGGATCCTCACTGCAACTGATTATTTCACCAAGTGGATAGAGGTCGTCCCCACCAGGAGAAATTCTCACAAAGTAATCATCAGCCTCTTGGAAGACATCATAGCCAGATTTGGCTGCCCAAGTAAGATTGTCACCGACAATGCCGCCCCCTTCAGGTCTGAGCCTCTGGTCAAATTCTGTGAACAGTTTGGGATTTCACTGGTTCACTCTACTCCATACTATCCTCAAGGAAATGGACTAGCAGAGTCCTCCAATAAAAGCCTGATCAAGCTTATCAAAAAGCTACTGGAGGACAATAAGAGGGCCTGGGACTCAAAGCTCAAATTTTCTCTCTGGGCTGATCGGGTAACAACCAAGAAATCCCTGGGTCTCTCACCTTTCCAGCTGGTTTACGGAATAGAAGTTGTTTTCCCCACTCAACTCGCCTTACCTGTGGCAAATTTCCTTCAAGATTTGGAAGAAGAACCTAACCATGTGGTCAGGAGGATTCATTAGATGGTGGAAGTGCAGCAGATCAGAGAACAGGTCATGGATAGAGCCTACAGTCATCAGCAGAAGATCAAGTAGGCTTTCGACAGGAAGAACAGAAAGAAGGAATTCAAGCAAGGTGACCTGGTACTCAAGTGGGACGCACCCAGGCAGGACAAGGGAAAACACAGTAAATTTGACGCCCTCTGGTTGGGGCCTTTCAAGATCCTTGAAGCATATTCGAACAACACTTACAGTTTGTAGGATCTGGAAGGCAAAGAAGTTTTCAGCAGCCCAGTAAATGGGCATTTCTTGAAAAAATATTTTCTGTGAGCCACAGTTGGCTCTTTTTGTTTTGTTTTGTACATATTGTTATGTTTTTTGTTTTTCGGACTAATAAATGAATCCATAGCCCAACAGAAAAGGCACTGAATTTGCAAAAGAGTTCTTAGAGAATCATAGGGATGACTCTATCCCCCATGGAGCCGATGTTAGCGATATTTCTTGTAAGGGGGTTAGAATGCAAAAGTATCGGTTAAAAACCCACTTGTCCTAAGTTCAGGGTGCTAATGCACCCATGATTAAATGAAAATCAAGTTTGTACGGCAAGGATCGCAGCGCNGGGGGGGGGGTCCGGAATCCGAGGCGCACCTCTTCAATGGACCAGATCAGCGCGCCCGGATCAATGACGATAAAGGCAATTCCGGACGCCCCCTTCATTTCTACCTTTAAGCAGAGGGGGGGGTCCAGAATCGCGGACGCAGCTTTCCGACGGCCGAGATCTTAGCGCCTGGATCAACGGCGCTCGTGCGATCCCACCATTCTCAGCTGCCCTGTGTTTAGCCAGCGTGGGCCCTTCTCCCATCATGTCACCCTCCAGAACCACCTTTCCCTCGCTGTCGCGTGTCATCTGCCCTTCTCCACTCTGTCGTCCAGACGGCCCTTTTCCCTATCTCATCGTCCACTCATCATCTGCCATGTACCCCTTTCCCTCCATATCAGCCTCTCACTGAATTCCGTCTGTCACATCCACTCTCTTGCCCCCTTTGCTTATCGCATTTTTCCATGTGTCCCCCCTGTAACCTCTCTCGCCCTCTCATCGCTTCATACTCCAGTCCCCGCTGTTTTGGTCCCGTCACTTCACTTCCATGCCCCACCTTCCGCACTGGCCTCAACGCCTATTCTTTAGGCCAATCAGTTATTCCAGGTGGCAGCGTGAGAGGCCCTCCACGTCCCAAAGATGCCTAGTTGGTTGGGCCATCCTCAATCCCGATGAAGCAGTTATTGAAGCGGTTGGTGGTGGTTAGATATCGCCTCCGCCATAATGGGAAAGCACGACAATGAATTAAAGGCACTTCGATTCGCCATTGGAACTGTTAAAGATTTAGATTGCGTCTGACATAAGTTGCACGATCTCTTAGATGTTGACTGTCAGAAGCCATGCAGATGCAAATCTTTCAATGCAGTGTCTCGATTCCACTGTTGTTGTTTTTGAGTATATGAAGGCGTTTTCGCCATTTTTGTATCTATCGATGGTTGAGCTGAGCTCCCGGTTTTAAATCTTTAATGAAGCACTGATACTCTGGTTATGTATGAACTCTTGAGATTTCTTGCCTGATGAATGCCAGTTTCTTTTACATCTTTGTTACACTGTGTTAGAATCGCTCGGAATTGGAGGATCCAGTCGAGCTATAGCTGTTATAGGATGATGTTGGATAGGATCACTGTAGCAGTTATGACGTTTCTAGTTAGTCCTTGTGTTCTTCCCAGTGCTGAGTAACTTGGAATTGGAGGATCCAGTCAAGTTCTCCTCAGTTTCTTGAGACTCTGAACCAAGCTGATCTTGCATTCAGATTCTTTCTTCTGCGAATAGACGTAAGCCTATTGCCCAAGGCCATTTGTTCACCTTTCTCACCAAGTCTTCCACCTACTCACCCTTTTATCAACCCACTGGCTGAAGTTGGATCAAGACCTCCTTTGTCACTTATGTACCAGACTCAGTCCCCGAGTTAGAGTGATATATCCTCGAGTCTTTATCTCCATTCGATCACCCCTTTCAAACAAATCGTGACATTAAACTGATGGGTGTCGGGCTCTGCTCCTGCAAGCAATCCAGGAGTGACTTATGGATCCAACAGTTGGGCTATGGAGTCATTCATTAAGACAAAAATAGAAAACAGAAAACAATATTTACAAAACAAAAGAAGCCGCCTACGGCTTACAGAAAACATTTTTTTAAGAAATGCCCATTGACTGGGCCATCAAAAACTTCTTCGCCTTCCAAATCCTGCAACCTATAGGTATTTTTTGAAAAAACCTCAGAGATCTTGAGAGGCCCAAACCAGAGGGCATCAAACTTATTGTGTTTGCCCCTATCCTGCCTGGGTGCATCCCATTTGAGCACCAGATCGCCCAATTCGAAACCTTTCTTTTTGCTCTTTCTATCAAAGGTTTGCTTGATCTTCTGTTGATGATGGTAGGCCCTGTCCATGACCTGTTCCCTGATCTGCTGAACTTCCACCATCTGATGAATCCTTCTGACCATATGGACAGGCTCTCCTTCAAGGTCCTGGAGGAATTTTTCCTCAGATAAAGCAAGCTGATTAGGGAAAATAGCTTCTGCTCCATAAACAAGTTGGAAAGGTGAGATACCCAGAGACTTTTTCATTGTCACCCGGTCGGCCCATAGAGAAAATTTGAGCTTTGAATCCCAGGCCCTTTTATTGTCTTCCAATAATTTTTTAAGGAGCTTGATCAGAATTTTATTGGAAGACTCCACCAGTCCATTTCCTTGAGGATAATAGGGAGTAGAGTGGATCAGCGAAATCTAAAATTGTTCACAAAACTTTACCAAAGGCTCAGACCTGAAAGAGGCAGCATTATCTGTGACGATTTTGATGGGACAACCGAATCTGGCTATGATATCCTCCAGGAAGCTGATAATCACTTTGTGAGAACTACTCTTGGTAGGGGTAGCTTCTATCCACTTGGTGGAATAGTCTGTCGCAGTCAGGATCCATCTGTGTTGGTCGCTTGAGGGAGGATGAATTTCTCCAATGAAGTCTAACCCCCACTGTTGAAAAGGTGTCAAAGCTACTATAGGCTTTAATGGTAGTGATATGAGCTGTTGTTTTCCTGAAAACTTCTGGCATTTGATGCAAGCTCTGATTTCTCTGCAGACATCAGCGAATAAAGTAGGCCAGTAATATCTGGCCCTGAGGATCTTATGAGCTTTGGTCTTCCAGAAATGATTCCCCCCGCAAAGGCCATTATGGAAATCAAATATAACCTTCTGGACTTCTTGCAGGTCCAGACATCTTAAAAATAACCCTAACGGGTCTTTCCAGTACAAGGCTTGGTCAATGAGGCAATATCTGACCGCTTTGAGCTTTAAAGCTCTCGCCTTGCTTTTTCCCATTCCATCAGGAGGCTTCAATTCTTGCAAAAAGTACAAGATATCCTTGTACAAGGTGCATCCTGCTAGTGATAAGGCGCCCTGAGAATTCTTATTGGATGACTCATCTTGCGGAATTTTTGAGCAGGCGTTGATGTAGCTAACCCCCAAGGCTTTGGAATTGGATTCGGCCAGCAGCTTGGCTAAACCCTGCCCCTTTATCAACTTGGTGGGCTTAATCTCCATATCAAACTCTAGGATTCTGGCAATCCACTTCCCTCTTTTCCCATCCATGTCAGGCTGTACAAGGATGTCCTTCACAGAGGCTGAAGGAACGTATGCTATCACCTTTGAGTGCAGGACATAGATACTGAAATCTTTGAGGGCCTTTACTAAGGCATAAGCCTGCTTTTCCATGATTTCATACTTCATCTCTGCATCTCTTAATGCCTTGCTGAAAAAGGCAATGGGTTGTTCTCGCCTTTCCTCATTTTTCTGCAACAAGACCATTGCTACTGTATAAAAAGAAGCAAAAGAGAAAATTAGGAATCCTTTGGAATAGTCAGGACTGATCAGCACAGGCGCCTCAGTCAATGCTCTTTTTATTTGGATAAAAGATTCCCTGGGTTCATCGGTCCATTTTACTTCATTTCCATTTATAAGCATGGCTTTGATTTTTTTCACCAACTCAGCAAAATTTGAGACGAATCTCCTCAAGAAATTAATCTTCCCTAAAAAGGCCTGAACTTCCTTCTTGGACCTAGGAAGTGACAGGGTTTGAATTGCCTCTACCCTGCTAGGATCAATCCTCACTCCCTCTTCTGATACTATATGGCCTAACAGCTTCCCCTCCTTCATAGCAAATACAGATTTTCTGGGATTTAAGTATAGGCCAAACCTTCGACACTTCAGAAAAACTTTCCTCAAATGCCCGCAGTGCTCTTTGTCAGATCTGGAGAAGACTATTATGTCATCCAGATAGATCACCACAAGCTTATCTTTCTCCCCGATGAAAGCTATGTCCATGGCTCGCTAGAAAGTTGCCCCTGCATTCATCAATCCAAAAGGCATTTTGGCATACATGAATGTGCCCCAAGGAGTGGTGAAGGTCATTTTTTCTCTGTCCTCAGGTATGACTGATATCTTATTATAGCTAGAAAAACCATCAATCATGGATATCCTAGATGCACCAGTTACCCTCTGCAGTATTTGTTCCATGTTGGGCAGGGGGTAATTGTCTTTCTTTGAGCTCCTGTTCAGATTCCTGAAGTCAACACAGAGTCTGATTTCTCCACTTTTCTTCGTTACTGGGACCAAATTGGCCACCCATTCGGAATATCTCAAGGGGACGATAATTCGGGCATCTAGCAATTTCTTCACCTCTTTCTCCATGACAAGTAGCAACATCGGATTTATCTGTCTCAGTTTCTGTCTGAACGGTTTAGCCTCTTCCTTTAGTGGGATCTTGTGCTCAATGATAGATGTGTCATAAGTCTTGAGATCTTCGTATGTCCATGCAAACACATCAGCAAACTCTTTTAGCAACTCAGTATATTCGGCCTTCTGTTCCCTGGTCAAACTGCTTGATAATTTGACAAACCTGGGCTGATCCTGTGTGCGAATGTTGCATTCGGTTGTATCAGCATCTTCATTTGAAACCTTACTCTTTACGGCCACATCGTTCCCATCGAACAGTCTTTCCAAGGGGACCAGTCCTCTCGGAATGTGATTACTGGGCAGCTGAATAATATGGTGATTAGCAATTTTATTTAAGAATCTCTCAGAGGGAGGGTCACCTTCGGGATCAGGATCCTGATCAATGTGCAATGCTGAAAACTCATTGAGGGACTGAAGAATTTTTTTTATTTCAAGATCATCCTCGAATACCTCCCAATGCTTTACATTGCCCGGGATGGATGGTCTATATCTTATTTCAACCTTAACATGGATCTTCGGCGGCAGAGGGACCCTGAACAAACTAGCTGCGACGGCTAAGGAGTCGGCCGAGGTATTTTCTTCCCTTGGGATAAAAGTAATGTTGAAAGCTGAGAAGAAGTTATCAATTAGGTCCATTACTTCGTTTCTGTAACTCCTGAGCCGAGGATGCTTGGCCCGATAAACGTTCCTGACCTGTTGGATTATTAATTCTGCATCTCCGAACACTGTCACCTCTTTAATTCCCATTTGTTTTGCATCCCTCATACCAAGAACAAGAGCTTCATATTCCGCCACATTGTTGGTAGTTTCAAATTCCAGCTTGTATGACAGGGATATGGTCTCCTGACAAGGTGATATGAAAATCACTCCAGCACCTGAGCCTATACTGGAGGAAGCTCCGTCAAAGAACATCTTCCAAAAAGAGGTGGTTGGAGGAGGTATCTACTGATTAAGAATGGGTTGCTTTCTTATCTATAAAGGGACCTCGGGATTTCCAGTGATCTGTAACAAACTAGACCCCAAGTCAGTGTCTAGTGCAAAGATGGGTTGGTTAGTGGGGTTTGCTTCATCACTGACAATATAGGCTAGCTGAGCTTCTCTGTACAACCTCCTGTGTTCTCCCCCAAAGACTGGAATGGTGGCATATGTGAGATCCATCTGTAACATTCCTCCAAGTCTTTTAATCCAAGACCTTGACAACAACATGTCAAACTTGGGGGGAACGTCAGCTACCACAATATCCATGACCACACTTTTCAGGGGCAGCTAAAACAATCAAACCACCAGGTCTTTGATGACTCCTAGACACTGCACTCTCCTTGAATCAAAATAATACAAAAAATGGTAAGCTTTTGTCACTTCCAGTCCCAACTCTTCCATTACTATTTTGGGCATAAGGTTATGGGAAGTCCCTGAGTCCATGAGGCAGTTATGTAGCACTTTATCATGTATGTTCAGGTAGGTGTAGAAGGGAGGGGATGAATCACCTCTGTCTTCTACCATGGGACCTAGGATGAGATCTGGTTTCTCATCTTGAAGATTCACTGAGTCAGAGGGAGTTTGGGGGGAATCGGATTGTAGCAACTTGGAAAGGGACCTTTTGAAGTCCTCATTTTTAACTAGCTCTGAGAGGGGAACGGGAATTCTGATCTTTTGAATTTCATGCTCAAAATTAAAGGAGGAAATCGGCTTAGGAGCTTCCCTTACCTCAGTGACAGGTTCCTTGGCTGCTGGCGAAGCACTGTAAGTTTTTTTTTCTTTTGTAGTGGTTGTTGCAGACTTAGTAGGCCTATCTGCTATGAGGGGCTGGTCTTGGATGTCAAAGTCTCCTTCTTTCCTTCTTGACCTGAGATTGTACCTGTTAGGGGTATGACCGGCCCTTTCTCCCTTACCTAACTCATGGATTTGGATGTTCATCAGGGATTTTTCATATGCCAACTGAGTCAAATGGGGAAAAGGAGGAGCTTCTTCAACACAATTAATTTCGGGGTCGAACTCATCTATCTCCTCCCCACCTTCATGAGTAACCAGGTTATTTTGGAGAGGGGTTTGAATCCTTTGATATTCTCTGTTTTTGTCTCTTTGTTCCCTTGGGAAGGCCCGTGGTCCATGGTTATCAGGTCTCCTGAGACCTCTACCATCGGCATTCTGGGGATTTTTATACATGGGCTTCCCTTATAACTTCCACCTTTCCATTCTAGAAGAAAGTGACTTGAGTACCCTAGTTGTCTCATCTGTCTGAAGGGGTAGGGGAGAGGAACTGGATGAGGAATCTTTAGGCCTCTGCCTAGATATGTTTCTACCAGCAACATTCCTGATTCGGTCAACAACCAATATATTAGACTCTACTTCCACGGCTGCATCCTGCATCTGAGCCATAGTAGTGGCTCTTCTTTCCCTCAACAAGAGGCAGAAATAGGGATCAAAGGCACTAGCATAAGTGATCTTTGCAGAGGATTCAGAGGGTTTTATCTCAACAGGGATTTTGTTGTACATTTTATTAAATCTCTTGGAGAAATCGGAGACGGACTCTCCTTCTTTTCTCTTCAAAGACCCAAACTTTGTCATGTAATACATGAAGTCTTTCTTATCTCCACACTTTCTTAAAAAGACATTATCTAAAGCTTCGATCCCATCAATAGATCCAGGAGGCAGGGCCTTAAACCATTTTCTAGCCTCTCCTTGGAGACTATGGACAAAAATCCTCATCCATACGTCTGCATGCATGATGTTATTATCATCTGTGAAACTGTAAAAGGATTCTAGGTGCTCTTCTGTAGTTATGTCCCCCTCACTTGTAAACTTGGGTAGTTGTTTGAGGTAACCATCTGCTGGGAGGGCATTGAGAGGTTGCAGTAGCACAAGGGGAGCATACCTAGCGGCTACAATGGCCTCCATTCTGGTCATAGGGGGATTTGCTCCTACCATAGGGATATTGTGTGGAGGAGAACTCGGAGGAGGAGTTCGTGAAGGGGCTACTGGGAAAGAGTCTTGAAGTGGAGTGGGAAACAAGAGGGGATTTAAGGAGAAAGCTAGCAAGCTCAAGTCAGCAGGTGTTCCTCTTTGTGCAGGAGTGGGGAAATATTTTGTGGCCCTGGTTCTACGCCAAGGTACAACTTCAGAGGAGAGGGTAGTGACAAGGATTTCTCCCTCCAATCCCAGATCAGGAGGGGAAAACTCAGCAGGAACACTCCCAAAATTCAAGAAACGGGAAACCCCTGAAGGAGGTCTAATAAGAAACTGAGGAGGAGAGAATGGAGTTCCTACAGAAGGAGATGGTGGATTACCTGGTTCTGCGGTGGGAGCTTCTTCTCCAGAGGCCCTTCCTTTTTTGAGAACCTCCTCTAGATCAGTTTCAACTGTAGCTAGAGGCAGTTGTGGATGAGACCGCGTGTGTCTGCATATAAAAGCCACAATTAATAGAGTAGGTTCTCCCCAGCAGAGTCGTCACAATGGAGTCGCCAGGTGCATAGTAGAAATCTTCAAAGGCTCTGATACCCGATGCACCTTCGGAGTCAGAGGTTCAATGTCGTTCAATCCCGGGGAAAATTTTCAACTTCATCCTCGACAACGGCGCCAGAAATGTTGGCGACGAAAGTCACTCCCAGATTGCTTGCAGGAGCAGAGCCCGACGCCCATCAATTTTATGTCACGGTAGTTTTTAATGGGTGATCAAATGGACAGAGACTCGAGAGATGTCACTCTAACTCAGAGAGTGGGTCCGACATGTAAGAAACAAAGGAGGTCTTGATCTAACTTCAGTCAGTGGGTTAATTAAAAGCTGAGCAGGTGGAAGACTTGATAAGAAGAGTGAACAAACTACTTCGGGCAATAGGCTTTCAATAATTTGTAGAAGAAAAACTCTGAAGGAAAGATCCACTAGTTCAGGGCTTCGAGAAACTAACAGGAGGACTTGACTGGATTCTCCAATTCCAAGTCGTTCAGTGTTAGGAAAATCACACGGGCTTATTAGAGACAATGCGACTATTATAGTGATCAAATTCTACATCATCCTATAACAGTGCAACTCGACTGGATTCTCCAATTTCGAGCTGCTCTAACACAGTTGAAAAAAGATGTGAAAGAAATTGACATTCATAAGGCAAGAAGTCTCAGGAGTCCATACATAACCAGAAATAACAGTGCTTCATTAAAGCTTTACAACTGGGAGCCTTGCTCGACCATCCCTCCTTTACAAAATACAAAGACTGAGTTCATATACTCAGAGAAAATCGCCCAACAGAGGCGCATCCAGATACTCAAGGCTTGGTGTATTTTCAGCCAAAATCGAGCGGGTATTCTTTGTCAGATGCCACCTTAACTGTGCATGGCTCCTGCAGGGGGAGTCGCTAAACCATTAAATGAAGGGCTACCATGTGCAGACCTCCTCCGGCAGGTCGAGGACTCGGCATGGCTTCTTCAGAAAAATGGGTACACAAGACCCTCTCAAGTAGACCGCTTGCCAGATTATCCATACTCTGCACTTAATGCCTGAGGAGAGGTTTCAACCACCTTTTCTCATCTTCATTAGCTCCGGGTGAAAACCAGGGTCGAGGTCAGATCATATGGCGCATGGAGATCACGATCATCCTTTCAGCGACTAGGCTCAATGCCCTTGGCCCCCTTTTGCATAGCTCCTTTATTTCCCAAGTGACCACGGGCTATGACCCTGTGTCTATTCTCAAAACACTTTCGGCGTTTGCGAATAAGAAGGAGCTGATCCATACTTCCTAAAATCACGATGAGCGAAATGCCGAGATGGCTTGAGTTGGCGCCACGCATCTCTCTAGATCTGATGGCTCCAGGCTCTCCCAACGATACTGTGGACCCAGGTCCTGGACACTCCCGGCACCTCGCGCATCGGGAATATGACGGGTTGTTCCTTGCATTTTGAAACCGCGATGGGCGAAAAGGTGAGGAGCCTAATCGCGCGCCAGGTGTCTCCTGTGGATGAACGGCTGAGGCTGCTTCACGATACGGCGAGCCCGACTTTGGGCACTTTCGGCACTCCAGGGTTCAGGGTTTCGAGATGTGAGAGGACAAGGGACTTTCACCCTTCGAACTCCCAAGTGCCGATATACCGACTATATCTCGCAGTATGTGTTGCTGGATCGGACGACCCAGATTTAGCCTTGAAAAATAGGCGCTTTCTCTAACACTATACATTGGTTAACTTGGTAGTCTCGATATTCCGATGACCATTGATCTACCCTGATGAATGAATCTAGGCCGTTGACAACATAAATTCCCCCTTTTACGTGCTCGGAAGCTTTAAAACAATATTTTCCCATGCTGCTTTCAGGCGCTTCTCATTCATCTTGCAGACCCGAATACTCTTGTGCCTAGGACAAGAAATGTCGCTAACATTAGGCTCCATGGGGGATAGAGTCATCTCCGTGATGCTCTAAGAACTCTCTTTGCAGATTCAGTGCCTTGCTGTTGGGCTATGGAGTCATTCATTAAGCCAAAAACAGAAAACAGAAAACAATATTTACAAAACAAAAGAAGTCGCCTACGGCTTACAAAAAACATTTTTTTAAGAAATGCCCATTGACTTGGCCATCAAAAAATTCTTTGCCTTCCAAATCCTGCAACCTGTAGGTATTGTTTGAAAAAACCTCAGAGATCTTGAGAGGCCCAAACCAGAGGGCATCAAACTTACTGTGTTTGCCCCTATGCTACCTGGGTGCATCCCATTTGAGCACCAGATCGCCCAGTTCGAAACCTTTCTTTTTGCTCTTTCTGTCAAAGGTTTGCTTGATCTTTTGCTGATGATGGCAGGCCCTGTCCATGACCTGTTCCCTGATCTACTGAACTTCCACCATCTGATGAATCCTTCTGACCATATGGTCAGGCTCTCCTTCAAGGTCCTGGAGGAATGTTTCCACAGATAAAGCGAGATGAGTAGGAAAAATAGCTTCTGCTCCATAAACAAGTTGGAAAGGTGAGATACCCAGAGACTTTTTCATTGTCACCCGGTCAGCCCATAGAGCAAATTTGAGCTTTGAATCCCATGCCCTTTTATTGTCTTCCAATAATTTTTTAATGAGCTTGATCAGACTTTTATTGGAAGACTCTGCCAGTTCATTTCCTTGAGGATAATAGGGAGTAGAGTGGATCAACGAAATCTCAAATTGTTCACAGAACTTGACCAAAGGCTCAGACCTGAAAGAGGTAGCATTATCGGTGACAATTTTGATGGGACAGCCGAATCTGGCTATGATATCCTCTAGGAAGATGATAATCACTTTGTGAGAAATACTCCTGGTAGGGGTAGCTTCTATCCACTTGGTGGAATAGTCTGTCGTAGTCAGGATCCATCTGTGTTGGTCGCTTGAGGGAGGAGGAATTTCTGCAATGAAGTCTAACCCCCACTGTTGAAAAGGTGCTGAAGCTACTATAGGATTTAATGGTAGTGACCTGAGCTATTGTTTTCCTCAAAACTTCTGGCATTTGATGCAAGCTCTGATTTCTCTACAGACATCAGTGAATAAAGTAGGCCAGTAATATCCGGCCCTGAGGATCTTATGAGCTGTGGTCTTCCAGAAATGATGCCCCTCGCAAAGGCCATTATGGAAATCAAATATAACCTTCTAGGATTCTTGCGGGTCCAAACATCTTAAAAATACCCCTAACGGGTCTTTCCAGTACAAGGCTTGGTCAATGAGGCAATATCTAACCGCTTTGAGCTTTAAAGCTCTCACATTTGTTTTTCCCATTCCATCAGGAGGCTTCAATTCTTGCAAAAAGTACAAGATATCCTTGTACCAGGTGCATCCTGCTAGTGATAAGGCACCTTGAGAATTCTTATTGGATGACTCAGCTTACGGAATTTTTGAGCAGGCGTTGATGTAGCTAACCCCCAAGGCTTTGCAATTGGATTCGGCCAGCAGCTTGGCTAAACCCTGCCCCTTTATCAACTTGGTGGGCTTAATCTCCAAATCAAACTCTAGGATTTTGGCAATCCACTTCCCTCTTTTCCCATCCATGTCAAGCTGTATAAGGATGTCCTTCACAGAGGCTGAAGGAACGTATGCTATCACCTTTGAGTGCAGGACATAGATCCTGAAAGATTTGAGGGCCTTTACTAAGGCATAAGCCTGATTTTCCATGATTTCATACTTGATCTCTTCATCTCTTAATGCCTTGCTGAAAAAGGCAATGGGTTGTTCTCGCCCTTCCTCATTTTTCTGCAACAAGACTGTTGCTACTGTATCAAAAGAAGAAAAAGAGAAAATTAGGAATCCTTTGGAATAGTCAGGACTGATCAGCACAGGTGCCTCAGTCAATGCTCTTTTTATTTGGATAAAAGATTCCCTTGGTTCATCGGTCCATTTTACTTCATTTCCCTTTCTGAGCATGACTGTGATTTTTTTCACCAACTCAGCAAAATTTGAGACGAATCTCCTCAAGAAATTAATCTTCCCTAAAAAGGCCTGAACTTCCTTCTTGGACCTAGGAAGTGACAGGGTTTGAATTTCCGCTACCTTGCTAGGATCAATCCTCACTCCCTCTTATGATACTATATGGCCTAACAGATTCCCCTCCTTCATAGCAAATAAAGATTTTATGGGATTTAAGGATAGGCCAAACCTTCGACACTTCAGAAAAACTTTCCTCAAATGCCCGTAGTGCTCTCTGTCAGATCTGGAGAAGACTGTTATGTCATCCAGATAGATCACCACAAACTTATCTTTCTCCCTAATGAAAGATATGTCCATGGCTCGTTGGAAAGTTGCCCCTGCATTCATCAATCCAAAAGGCATTTTGGCATACATGAATGTGCCCCAAGGAGTGGTGAAGGCCGTTTTTTATTTGTCCTCAGGTATGACTGATATCTGATTATAGCCAGAAAAACCATCAATCATGGATATCCTAGATGCACCAGTTACCCTCTGCAGTATTTGTTCCATGTTGGGAAGGGGGTAATTGTCTTTCCTTGAGCTCCTGTTAAGATTCCTGAAGTCAACACAGAGTCTGATTTCTCCACTTTTCTTCCTTACTGGGACCAAATTGGCCACCCATTCGGAATATCTCAAGGGGATGATAATTCAGGCATCTATCAATTTCTTCACCTCTTTCTCCATGACAGGTAGCAACATGGGATTTATCTATCTCAGCTTCTGTCTGAACAGTTTAGCCTCTTCCTTTAGTGGGATCTTGTGCTCAATGACAAATGTGTCATAAGTATTGAGATCTTCTTATGTCCATGCGAACACATCAACAAACTCTTTTAGCAACTCAGTATATTCGGCCTTCTGTTCCCTGGTCAAACTGCTTGATAATTTTACAAACCTGGGCTGCTCTTGTGTGCCAATGTTGCATTTGGTTGTATCAGCATCTTCATTTGAAACCTTACTCTTTATGGCCACATCGTTCCCATAGAACAGTCTTTCCAAGGGGACCAATCCTCTCGGAATGTGATTACTGGGTAGCTGAATAGTCTGGTGATTAGCAATTTTATTTAAGAATCTCTCAGAGGGAGGGTCACCTTCGAGATCAGGATCCTGATCAATGTGCAATGCCGAAAACTCATCGAGGGACTGAAGAAAATTTTTGATTTCAATATCGTCCTCGAATACCTCCCAATGCTTTACATTGTCCGGGATGGATGGTCTGTATCTTATTTCGACCTTACCATGGATCTTCGGCGGCAGAGGGACCCTGAACAAACTAGCCGCGACAGCTAAGGAGTCGGTCGAGGTATTTTCTTCCCTTGGGATAAAAGTAATGTTGAAAGATGAGAAGAAGTTATCAATCAGGTCCCATACTTCGTTTCTGTAACTCCTGAGCCGAGGATGCTTGGCCCGATAAACGTTCCTGACCTGTTGGATTATTAATTCTACATCTCCAAACACTGTCACCTCTTTAATTCCCATTTGTTTTGTAGCCCTCATACCAAGAACAAGAGCTTCATATTCTGCCACATTGTTGGTAGTTTCAAATTCGAGCTTGTATGACAGGGATATGGTCTCCTGACAAGGCGATATGAAAATCACTCCAGCACTTGAGCCTATACTGGAGGAAGCTCCATCAAAGAACATCTTCCAAACAGAGGTGGTTGGAGGAGGTATCTACTGATTAAGAATGGGCTGCTTTCTTATCTGTAAAGGGACCTCAGGAGTTCCAGTGATCTGTAACAAACTAGGCCCTAAGTTGGTGTCTAGTGCAAAGATGGGGTGGTTAGTGGGGTTTGCTTCATCACTGACAATATAGGCTAGTTGAGCTTCTCTGTACAACCTCCTATGTTCTCCCCCAAAGACCAGAATGGTAGCATATGTGAGATCCATCTGTAACATTCCTCCAAGTCTTTTAATCCAAGACCTTGACAACAGCAAGCCAAACTTGGGGGGAACATCAGCTACCACAATATCCATGACCACACTTTTCATGGGCAGTTGAAACAATCAAACCACCAGGTCTTTGATGACTCCTAGACACTGCACTCTCCTTGAATCAAAAGAATACAAATCATGGTAATATTTTGTCACTTCCAGTCCCAACTCTTCCATTACTATTTTGGGCATAAGGTTATGGGAAGCCCCTGAGTCCATGAGGCAGTTATGTAGCACTTTATCATGTATGTTCAGGGAGGTGTAGAAGGGAGGGGATGAATCATCTCTGT
>ML821232.1:37315-55135 GCA_009831015.1 Picea engelmannii
ATAAAGAGATTTCTCTTTACTAGAACCTCCTCCCCCCCACCCTTAATAATTTTCGGATCATCTTTCTCATTTGGAAACTAAGCAACAAGAAAACCTATGGAGCATAAGTGAACCTCACATAATTTGGTCCAATTTGAAAAAAATCATTGATACAAATTTACTAAGCGATGCCAAAAACTATTGAATCGACATATATCTGCAAAGTTTCTATAATAAGAACTAATATCCATGAATTTTGAATAAGATACCTCCCGAGCTAGCATCTTTTCATATTTCTCCACTAAATATGAACTAGGCATTGTTAGGGGTTGATTTGCCTAAAGTGGGGGTTTGGATGTAATCACATCCAAGAAAGATATCGGTTGCGAAGAAAAGTACCCCCCTAGATCATACCCCACCACCCCTCCATGTAAACATATGGCCGATATAATAGTTGAATCCTTGCATATATTATAATCAATCAACTTTTGAAAAGTCCTCTAGTTGCTTACACCTATAAAGGAAACACTATCGAGAAAGTGGAAATCCTTGCATGTGCCTTAGTGGACGCTTAATTCCTACCATATAATATGATGCAACCACTCACAAGAGACATGATTTCCCATAGAGGAGTTTGATTATGATCTGAAATTTGCTTGAGGAATATAGGCTCTCTCGGTGCATGTCTTCTTCAAAGAGGTTATCAAGAATAGACCTAATCTAAAGTATGTCAAGAATTCATTTTTACAAACAATTGATGAGAAAACATTCCATCAAAAACTGGGCATGCATCCACACTTAACTTGGATGCCAAAGCAAAATACAACCACAAAACTTAGGAGAGTTTCCAATACATTATGTCCTCCTTCTTCGTACCATGCCAATCCTAAATATCCAAGAAATATTCCCCAAGTCTTAGTTTGATCAACCAAAATCCTCGGCCGTGAATACAAGGCAAGTGGTTCCATTGTTTCTTATTTTAAAGAGAAACAATGGCGACTAGGTTTTGGCATCCTCTTCCAATGCCTCCTATCTCTACCTTCACCCAATTTGTCAAGAAAATGTCGAACATTATACGATAAAGTCACTTATAATTTATTATAAAGTGAGAGGTATATTAAAAGATAAAGTATAATTAATAATTAATTAGTGAAAAGTCATCTTTGTAATCCCGTTATTATGTTGTATATTGTATAAATAAGGTGTCCATTCATCTCCTGTTTTGTTAATACATATTTTAGTACTTGGATTGCATATTTATGATTTTTTTTTTAAATATCTATGTTAAAGTGAATGGATTTCGGATAGGATGAGTGCGATTACTTCGTTAACTTGTGGCAAAGAAAATCCAAGGGCCATGTGACTAATTATGATAAACAACTAAATAAAATAAATGTGATGCAAAACAAAAATTTTACCTCTATTTTAAAAGTTTTTTGGATTTTAATTTTGTGAATTTTCATCTTTAAGATTGTTATGAAATATAAACAAAACAATAGAAGTAGCAGACAAAATTTTAATATTTAACAACCCTAGTTATCAAGGCAATATAAGATAAATATATCAAATCGTTTCAATAAGTTTCATCCCTTAAAACAATCTTACCATGCATAATCTAGATTTGGAAAAACAACTTATAACAATTGTAAACACAACAAAAAATTTCTTTGATATTTTTCAATTACAATGTTAAATCACTTAACATAATCACCCTTAACTTATGTCAAATCAACAAGACGTATATAACTCGAAATTGCAAATCAAAAAGAACATAGATGGTTGAAAATCAAATATGCAATTTACACAAGTATTTGATTGTTGAAAACATTATTGATATGTATAAGATGAAGTTCATGTACATACCCTAGCCTTATCACAAGGCTAGTATAATCCACTATCTCTAAAATACCCTAGATAGAAAAAACTAAGAAAACTCTAGCTCAACCAAGGAGATCTAACAAGCATTAATCACTCAAACAAGTTATTCAAGGAAAACGCCTCTTCTTCTTCTTCTCTTCTTCAAGTGAAAATTGCAACTTAGGGTTTCATCTCAAAACCCTAATCTCCAAATCTCTCAAGGATGAAACCCTAACCTTAGTCTTCAAGATACTCCAACAAGTTCAATAAACCATAGTGACTCCAAGAGAAGAGAGATCAAGTAGACACAAATATATACAAGAGAGAGGACATGTGGTGTGCTCCTCCTTATTGCATCTCTAACACAAGTGTGATAAGAATGATGAGTGAGTGAAGGACTCTCTCCTTCCTCTATATCCGAAGTAAGGGAATCCAACACTACATATGTATGGGCCTTATCCCTTACAAGCAACCTACAATAACACATGCATGGTCACACATGTGGAGCACTACACTCCAAGGGAACACATGTCAAGCTCTAAGGTGATGTCCTCCACAAGAATGTCTCCAAATGCAAGGGTTATCCATGAGATATGTCCAATGCTCCTCCTACAAGCCTCCAAATACTCCAACAATCCTCCTAAGCTATCCACTCTACTAGGTCCACTCTTCTTTCATAAACACTATTGCAACCCACTCATTCTCAAGACAACTCCAAGCATCCAATCTACCTTGTGTTGTGTAGGGCCTAATGCCATCCTTTAAGATGAAAAATGATCCTCATCCTAAATAGGGTGTTCTCCAAGCCAGTGAGCATCTTCATGTGGCCATTATGTAGAATGCCTCCAAAGATGTTAGGATATCTTCAATGCCATAAGGAAGAATATCATGCAAAAACCAAAATGAGTTCAAGTAATTACTAAGGAATTCATCCCCAATGTGCAAATCCATCATGGACCATCTAGGGAATAAGCATACACCATGTGCCCCAAATCTCATGAAGCACCACCAAACATAGTGTAAGCACTTTCAGAGTAACTTGAAAGATAATATAATGTACTATGAAAAATAGTGAAAAAATAAAGTTGAAAAAGAGAAAGGAGGAGATTTTATACTCACAGAGAATTATCTTAAAAAAGAAAAAAATTATAATATTAAGCTATTTAATGGCTTCTATAGAAATTTCCATAAACTTAATTACCTTCCAAAAATTTGAAATATAAAACAAAGAGTCATACTTTGCACACAATGACATAGGAATTGCTCTCTAAGATTATAATTAGACCCTATTTTGAATTACATGTTGAATATTGATTCAATGCATTACAACAAAACTTGAGAAGCAACCACTTAAAAGAGAAGGAACGACGCTAGCTTATTCTTCGACCAAGAAAAATAACTTTTATAATGCAAACAAAAGATTGCTTTAATTGTGAATGGTGTGAACATTGGGAAAAATAGTTGCAACTTATATTTAAAGTCCATTTATTGTGAAGAAACATCCATTGATTGATAACATAGGCATATATTCATCTTAACCCTAGATATATTAATCACTAAGAGGGATACAAAATAAATCGAGGCACAAACATATTGTTGCTTAAAATATCTCATTTAAAATGGATCTACAATGATTTTTTATTATTGCAAAATTTTCCCATTTTCAAGGAACTCATTTTTTCAACTTATTTTATTAACA
Source organism: Picea engelmannii (assembly GCA_009831015.1). Lineage (NCBI taxonomy): Eukaryota > Viridiplantae > Streptophyta > Pinopsida > Pinales > Pinaceae > Picea > Picea engelmannii. The sequence goes on from ML821232.1 coordinate 40,851, forward strand.
TTATAAATGTGTGTCCACATGAGTGTGGTATAGAAATGAGGTGATCAGGATTGTATCCATGTGGATCCTTGAGTTCAACAGTAATGAATCTCTTTTCCATATCTTACAAATAAAGACCGAAAATTTGGAGAAGAAAGAAAAAACCCCGAATATATTAGAGAAAATGCTTAACTTCTTTCATATGGCCAAATTTGTTTTTATAGTTTTACAATGGGTCCACTCAATATAATTGGGAATTGAAAGACACAATAAACTAAATGCACACAACATGAGGCTGGAAAGAAAATATAAATAATGCATATGCATGTAGCTCAAAGGATGAAATATACGACTAACTATCCCTACATGTTGCTGGAAAACTATTAAAGTTCCCTTGAAGGAGGTGCATTATTGGTGACGTTTCCTTCTCATGGAATGTACCTTGACATTCCACATGAGTTCCTCTCTGTTTAACTTGAAAAAATCCCTACTTTCCTCTTGGTTTAAGAATGGCTCTAGGGGGAGAAGGAATGTCATGAGACATGGGAAACAATGTTGAGTGTGGTGTTGCAAGGAGAGGTGTATCTGCCTTTAAGAGAATGGAACTAAGGTGGAAAATTTAGTGGTTGGTGTGACTATTATCATGTGGGTGTTCCCTTTGGTAATTACATGTAGTTATCACTATTGAAACAATGTGTAAGTATTTTTCTGAAACAAGGATGTGGCATATGTGGAGAAAACATGAAAATATGGTGCAAAAACATTTGAAGAGCTATAGTCCTCCTAGGAAGTAGAATAAGTGAGAAACTTAACCAGAGATATGCATAACATATAGTATATTGGTGTAGGTTGTATACTGAATAACTGATCAATGATGGAGAAGTCCAATGTGTCTAGGGGTCAAATCATAGTACCCTTTGATTCCTGATTTAGTGCAGGAAACTCTGGGATGTCCCATAGGGAACCGATGGCCTCATGACAAAGACAAGGTCCTAATGAAATATCATGCAATTGATATAAGAGTGTGTGTATGATATGAAAAATGTTATAAGAAACATCCCTCAGTGTTGAGTGTTGGGTTACCTCTAGAGATGGTGTTGTATGGAGATTGATGCAAGTCCAAAAACCTAAGTGTCAACTCTCTAAAATATCTGTGCATTGATCAATGGTTATTGTCAGCAATGTTCAGAGGAGATTGAATCCAATGGAAAAATTCTTTATTGGAATACACATAATGAATTTGTGGGGAGAAATATTCAATGGTGGATTTGGAATTGGATACCATTATCCATATAACAGATTCTTCTATTACCATTAATGAATACACATAATGAATACCATTATCCGTAGAACACATTCTTCTATTACCCATGCATCTAGAATTGGATTTGATTGGGGATGTTCTAGTTCTCGTCCATTATCTATGTATTAAATAGCTTCAAATCCTTGCATGGGACATTCTAATTCCCACTATCATTTGTATTCCATTTGACCAGGACAAAAACCATACCGTTGTATTCCATGACCCACTATTATAGTCTCTCTCATGCAATGAATTAATTAGAGAGCAGAATAAAGTATTGTTGAGATCAATTCCCAGTTCCAAAATTTCCCTCTCTTTTCTATTTTCCCAACTTATTTTTTCCATTTCTTTTCCCTCATCTATACCTACCCTCATTCCCCTTTTCTTTTATCCATTCCCTTTTCCCTTTCTAGTTACCATACTTAGTTGTATTTAAAAAATGTACAAGTTTGTGGGTTGGTGGACTCGCGGGTGTTCACCTTCATTCATGTTCCTATATCATGAGTCCAACCGATCGCCTTGTTATAATATACTTAACCATTTTTGCAACCACAGATTCATGGGTTCAAACTTTCATCTTCCAAGTTCCACGATCTCCATATTGCACCCAAAGATTCGTGATCTACATTATGACCATCGGACTTGTCATGGGTACCGAGCCCCTAAGTATTTCGTTTCTCTTGTATCCAAGTTTGACCGACCGTTGTGAAACAATTAGCCTATTTTTGATCATTCGCAACCGCGGGTTCGCGGGTTCACCAAAAGGCCCTAAATTCAAATTGTTCTTGTCCGTACCCACTATCTTCGTGATTTTCCCAATATGCATTTAGTATGGTTTAATGCTAATAATTGATCATGCAGGCTCCGTAAAGATTGTCATTAATAAGCGAAGGGACCAAGAAGATTTTTCATTAAATTGCATTAAAGCACGATTTTCCAAGTGTTATATTTTTGTTATATCTCTAAAAGGATTCATTTCAAGTTATTATCCAGTTGAAAGAACACTCTCGTCAACCTATGGAAACAACAACTAGATAACAGTTCTGTGGCGATACTTTGAATATTTTTGGGCATGAAGACCAGAACTTTCAGTGATCCAGAGAGAATTCGTATTACTCATCTCCCCCTGCATAGAACGACGTAATATGGACATCTGGAATTACTCACACAGGGTGTGTCCTTGAAGTATTCGACTGCAAAGAACTGGTTGCATCGTGCGTTGAGAAGTACATACCGAGTCAAAAAATTATACAACTTCAAGATCATTCCCCCATCTCTCTTTCATCGCAAGTGTTTCGCAAGATGTTGAAGCTCCCTGAGCCAAAACTTACCTTCAAAGGAGAGGATTGCAAAGATTTTCTGAAAAAACATGATAATGGCCTGGATCTCTTGCCTGAGTTCTTGGAGAATTCTGCGACTATTTCATAAGACATAACCAAGATTCAGGTCGGCTGTTTTAAAAACCCCTTTCGGGAAATCGCTTGGTTGTTCACCAGGTTGACGAGTTAAGAAAGCACCACCACCATTTCTCGCATGATTCTTTATATTTTATATTTTATAGTTAAATATCAAGCTATCTTCGATTGGGGAAAACTGATTTCCATTTAAATATCCTCCCAATTGTCACATTACAAAAGGGACAAGAAATTCTTTATGACTTCTTATTTGGTATTTGCGATAGTATATTGTTGTCAATTTACAAAATTGACTATCTGTAAGAGGGTGAATTGTGAAATTGATCAAGTTACCTTATGGTATCAAGAATTGTGGAGACACAAGACTTCTTTCATTTTGACAAAGTTTACAATGATTTCATTTCAGTTTTCAAAGGACTATTGTTTGGTAAAAATACCCCTAGGATAATAAATTCTTGGGGAAAAAGGGAACATTAGAGCAGATGGAAAATCTCAGTGTTATCAATATCTTCTGTTCCAAAGGAAATCCCTCTTTTCTTCCATACCATGTATCTGATAAATTGTTTATGATGAAAGTGGCAAGGCAATACAATTTCTGGTTGCACTTTTTCCATGAAAAAAAGGAAAAAGAAATTCATCCCCTTACCTTGGAAAATTGGAGACTTCATATTCAATAATATAAACAAAATTGATGAGTTTGTGAATCACTTCCACAATGTAAATCTAAAATATGTTGAAAATATAAAGGGGTTTGACCCTAATAAAATCTTCGTGGAACATATGCTGTCGGTATGATTCAACAACTCATTCGTTCATACTATTTTGAGTGAAGAAGAATAAAACAACCTAGGCGCTCCTACACACAATGTTGGTGACTTGGAAACAATACTTAGTACTAATGAGTTTTACAAGAAAAAAGGAAAGGGTCCCAGTGAGAAGAGCGCCCAGTCTCCAGTTGTTACTCCTAAAACTACCACATCCCAGAGTAATGCTCCAACGACTCACCCAACTAGGAAAGTTACCAATAGTAGTTCAAGCGGCGGAGGAGAGAAGAATACCCCACCCCTGGAAAAATCGAGAGCTCACACAAGCTCCCTCTATGAAACAAGAGGAATAATGTTATGCAAGAAGAAGAAAACCTCATAGAAAATGACATCAATAGCTTCTCTCTTAAAGACATGGATCTCGAGGCAGATATTGAGAAAATATTTCCCTCAATTGATCATCTAGGAAACACGGCCCATCAAAATTCATCATTAGATATCATTGAGAATGAGACCTTTAGTGAAGAACAATCATTCTTTTTCCAAAGCATTGTCTTTGACAAGGAATCTAAGAAATTGATTATTGAAAAAGGTGATATGAAAAATAAGAAAGGAAAAATTCATTTAGAGGTTGACCTAAAATTTATGCGGCCTTCCCAAATCTCTAAAATTCACAGAGAAATCAGGGATACTCTTGATGATTCCATTGGTGGTATAGAAGCAGAAAAAACAAAGTTGAAAGAAAGGATCAAAGAACTGGAAGATGCCTTAATGCCTCTTCCAATTCTTGCCAATCCTTTGTCAATAGTCATACCCATCACACTCGCTGTTAAATTGAAAGGATATTCAAGCCTACTTACATCAGCCAATATTTATGTAGAAATAAATATTAAGAAGAGAATGGCGTTGATCACAAAGACATGGGAGGTTTTGAAAAACATTGTTTCTTTTGGCTCGAGGGCACATGCCTTCCATGAATATTTGCAAGCTGATTTGAAGAACGAGCAAGGTTTCTAGATTGATGATGTAATACCCTTTTAAACTAAAGTCTCTAACATGATGGAACTAAGAAGAAGAGAGGAGGATCTGCCCTCCCTAAGTCGGATAAAAAAACTGAATGCTTCCTAGAAGGAAAATATTAAAAAATTGAATAATATTGTCCAAGCATGCAGCGAAGCCATATTAAAAAGGGAAGATTTTTTCAAGAGGCTCCCGAATATAGACATAGAAGGAGGTATAACTAAGTACAAGACCCTAAATTAATTTTCAACTCAATGTTCCTAACAAAACAACAATTTGACAAACAAGTTGAGATTTTTAAAGGGTTATCAATTGAATTTTTTTATGGTATACTCGAATATAATGAAGACGACATAGACAATTGCTAGTGGACTATTCCATGAAGAACCAATATATTGAGGAAGTAGTACATGGTATTTCCCTTGATTCAAGAGACTTCAAGGTCGATTTATTCAACATTAAAATCGAGCATGAGATAAACGTGGCACCAATGAAAAATATATTGAAGAATGGTTCAAGAAAGCAATCGACAAATTGACCAATGAGGGGAAAGAAAAAATTGATATGGTTCCTGTAATTGTTAATGAAGACAATAAAGGGACAACAAGAAGCAAGTGAAGAAACAAGAGACCATCATAGTAATTTTATGTTGATCATATCTTTCTTTCTTTATCAGTTCTTTCATCCAGTTACTCCATTTCTTTGACTAGAAAGGTTTAACCGAAGTCTGATAACTTCTCCTTTTCTTGTTTCTAGGTATTGTTGTTCTTTTACCCCCCACCATCCTCATACAAGATTAATTCTTGTTTATATTTTCTTTATGGTCCGCGAGAGCCCCAATCCAAGTCCTAAGGACAAACACATTTTAAATTTCAAAGAATATGTAACATATTATATATTTTTTCATAAATTTCAAGAGATCTATTTTGGGATCAGTTTTGACTGTTCTTTGTAACTCAGAGTTTTGAGTTTAAAGTATTTGAGATTTATCTATAATTATCTTTATTTGAGCTACCCAGGTTCACTCTGTTAAAGTTCTCTTATGCATGTAGGACATCTTCTTTTTATTTTTATGTGATAAAAAATATTTAGTTTAACTATGACGGATGTGAGGAAATTTTGTCTATCTTTTTTAAATGTATGAAGTATGCGGTTCCTAGTCATTTCTCAAGAAATTTATTTAAAAATCAAATCAAAACATTTTCTTTCATGTTATTTTTATATTTATTTGATTACCACGGCAAACTTCTGCAAAGTCCCATATTCTAAAGATTTAGAGTCTCAAGAAAATATTAAATCGGAGTATCACCTCTATAAAAATGCAGGGGGATTTGTATCCTCGTGAGGTTTCCGTTTTGGTCCTAATGGATTCAAGCGTCAACAAGTATCAACGATGATATTGTTTCCATTTAGGAATAAGCAAGCATTGTGTGAAATGAATTAATAAGAGAGCGTGATAAAGTATCAACGGTGACACAAAACCTACTTGCACTACTTGCAAGGTCCAGAAGAAGAAATGTTCAGAGAAATGCGTGTGTGAACCTTATTTTCAGTAGAATGATCCCAACAAGTTCCTACATTGGGCATGTTTAATGCATATTAGGCGAGATGACCCATAGGAGAAAAAACTAAACTACTAGTGGGATTTGAAACCTGGTACGTCTTTCCTTTATTGTTCTTGGTAGGAAAATAATGAAGCAATAAAATAAAGTGCCAACGAAATGGACATAGATAATGTAGTGACTTACCAGAGGGATACACTAACCCAAGTTTGCAAATAGACTGTATGGTTCTGTTTCAAATACTTTTCCGTATTAGATAGTTTCATGAGTTTATGGTATATGGTATCTGCAGGTCCCAAACCGTCCTTCGGGCCCTAGTTTGAATAATGATAACGAGCTGAGCTAGTGAAGAAGAGGAGAAATTCCAAGAATATGAGTATTTCAAAGAAAAATGAGTGAGCCTTTTTTCGACAACATTTCATGTACTTTTTTCTACAACATTTTGTGTATCAAAGCATCCACAACTGCAAGCTCCACAATTCCAGTTGTAATCCACTAAATGTTAGGTAGTGGCGACATGGATGTAGTGAAGGTTAGATCCTGATGGAGTGCGCAGATGCATGTGAGTCAATGAGATTTAATAAATAGATGCAGTGAAAGGTTAGATTTGTTGATATTATGGTAGCTGCGGGAGGTATTAACCTCCATGTGTAACCCTAGAAAAAATAGAATATTCTGGAAAGTAAGAAGAAACCCTAAATCTTTGGACATAACTCTAGAAGACAAGTCAACTAAAGAAAACAATTAATATTGAGTCTTTAGCCTCCATAAAGAGAAGTTGGCCCAAAAAAATAAGAAAGAGCAGTATAAATATAGGATGCCAGAGCTCATTTGTACACAAATAGCTCACAACTGTAAGTGCGCAAGTTTGGAGAGTAGTTGCAGCTGTAGCTACTGCAACTAGTATTTTTGGTTTTAGGCTTGGATTTTATCTTGGTTATGGTTTGGAATTTCTTCTTCGTATGCTAGTTGTAGAGAGTGGTACTCTATCTTGATTGGCTTTTGGACCTAGAGTTTGCTTCCAGAATTATTCTCACTGTCAAGGTTAAGGTGCTCGGGGGTGGCTTCGACCTATGGTTAGGTGAAAATATTTCTATATTGTCTATGGTTAAACGAGCACACCTATTTTTCTAATAGGTTATGGTCCCACACTATCTTCAGATAGTCTAACCACTAGGATATAGATTGGGAGGATTTTCTCAGTTATAGTTGCAGTTGCAGTCAAAGTTTTTGCTACAACAATGAAACCCTAACCCTCTTGTTGAGGCACCTTAAGTGAAGAGATTGACCTAATTTCTAGATATCCTAGTGTGCCCTAACTTAGCACACCTACTGGCACTCTCAACAAGCTAAGACATCAATTTTGATTTTTTGGTCAAAGTCAAAGGTTGACCAAGTTAAAGCAGTCATGAATTATTCTATGAAGTCAAAAAACAAGTTAGAAGGGACTTCTAACTTTAGAGCATGGAAGACAAGGATTGATCTCATCCTTGCCAAGAATAAAGTATTGGATATTGTGAAAGGAAAGATCATGGAACCACAAGTTGAAGCACAAAAAGAGAAGGAACCTTAGAACATTGCAGTTATGGAAAAGTTCAAGGACAATGACATCAACGCTATGAGTATCATAGTGGACTCTGTAAAATACCACTTGATACCCTACATCTCTCATATTGACTCATCTAATAAGATGTACAATGCCCTAACTAACCTCTTCTCAGTCATAAAAATTGGACAAGTAATGAGTCTGAAGAATGAGCTCCATGACATGAAAATGAATGATGATGACAACATAACACCATACCTTGTGATAATATCTTAGTTAAGAGATCAACTACAAGATATTGAAGAAATCATTTTAGATAAGGAACTGCTAAATATAATACTCAATGTCCTTCCCAAGACATGGGATGCATTTTCCGCAAGCATGAAAACAAGAAAGGAGTATCCCACATTTGAAGAAATTTGGACTTATTGTGCACAAGAAGAATCAAGTATTAATGCAAAAGAGAAATCCCAAAATAAATATGAAGATCAAGCCTTCACAACAAAGTTCAATAATTTCAGGAATAAGAAGAAGTTTGGCTTAAGGAAGAAACCAAGTCAAGAAAAGGATATGTCAAAGATACAATGCTTCAACTATCGAAAATATGGTCACTACATGAACCATTTTCCCGAGTTAAACAAAAGGAAGAAAACAGACGAAGCATCAGTTGCCGAAGAAAGGGAACCCTCAAAGAAGGCCAAGCAGGATAAAACAAATTTCTTCTTCTAAGTCAAGGTAACAATATTCTTCAAAGTTATTGTAGATACCATGTTTACATAGTTTTTGTACATATCATACATATCTATTTATTAGAAGATAAGATGTTCAAGTGAAACAATACTTATGTAAGAATAAAAATATAAGGATTTCTATCGCGAGGACTACAAGTCAAGCAATACACATGAAAAGATGAAATACGTTGACAATCCTTGGTAACAATTCATGTGGAAACTATTATACAGTTAACAACTATCAGATAAACTGAAATCAGAATTAAACCTGAAGAGACCCAGAAGAAATCAAAACAGAAAGAATTCAACAATCAAGTGGAAATTAGAAAAAGACTTGTGACACTTTGCAAAAGGCAATAAGGATGCAAACATAAGATTGGACTCTCTTAGACGAAGGGAGATGATTATATAATTCCAAAATAAGAGCATGCATTCATGTATGAATCAAGGATTAGGAGGGAGATAATCCTAAATGATATGATCCATTGAGGATTATGAAGTATCTGTCCATGCTCCCATTGAAAATAGCATCCATTATAAGCAACACATGTTCAATTTGACTTTAGAAGAAGTCTTATTCGAAAAGAATCCTTGGTTGTCCATCTACATCCATGATCCTATATTGAAAGGAAGAAGTTGGAATCTTCAGGGCATGGAATCTACAGAAGACTCCATGGAGCCAAGAGCTAAAGATAAACATGAGGAAGAACATGAAGATTCCAAGAAATAAAGAAAAACCATAACAACCAGGTATTATACCAAGAATCATAAGACTACCAGCTTGAAGAAATGGAAGTTGAATTATGAATAGAAACATTGCGAGATTCAAAAATAGAGGTTCTTCCAAAATACTATGATGACAACTTGTTCCAGTAAATAAAATATACCTCTTGCAGTATCCATGGATTGAAATTCACATGTAAAAGACTGTTCTTCCCAACAAAGAAAGTGATAAAGAAACTTATACCAGAAAGAGACCCATGTATGAATATATAAGAATACCTTGTATGGATTCAAACAACTTGATGCAAAGTATCTCATATATAGCAGAAGCATGGTGAAAACTTTCTATGATAGAGATAGTGTATCAGAATAGTTACTCAAAATACTGGGATGATGGACTGCTAATCCATGGAAAACTCTCTTGATGATAAAAGAAGTGCTACTTGGATATGTTTTAGTTTGATTCTTTCCACGATATCATGAGCTAGCAAGAAACATAAGTGTTGAATTCGACCATGATATATTGTAATGATCAGAGCTATATGAAGCCTTCAGAGAAAACCAGTGTTCCATGACATAACGAAGTACATTGAGATCAAGCATTATATTCTCTGTGATGAATTCCAGAAAAGAGAAGTGGTTCTCCAATATATCTCCACATATGAGCATCTAGTATATATTTTGGTAAAGCCTCTGACCAAGATGAAAATTTTGCGTACTTAAGAATAAAGCTGGGGCTCGTGGAGACAAATTCCTTATTGAAAAAGGAAGAGATTACTCCTAGGTTGGGAGGGAGCACGAATATGTTATTTATTTATGGATAGTCATTTTTTAGTTTGAAAAATGGTTCAAGATGAGCAGTTCCTTTCCAATTTGGAAAGTGGTTTGAGATTTATGACAGGTAGGCATTTTCCAGTTTAGAAAATAGTCCAGATCGGATAGTCATTTTCGTAATGAAAATGGTCTGATAGATTGTTGATGTACCATAGACAACGATTCCCCTTATGGCCAGTGTGGGGGAATGGTCTAGGACAATCATTCTTCTTGGCAATCACTCTGAGCAGTGGTCAAGTAGAATGGTCCACCTTACTGGGCAATCATTCTTTCGAAGTTCACAGTTGTGAGAAGTTTCGAAGAATGGTCCATTTTGGAGGTTGGTGCAGGACAATCATTTCCATTCGGAAATGGTCCAGATAGTCATTCCCTAGGGAAGACTCATTCTCTCCAGGTTTCACTATGATTAGTTTCGGATGAATGGCCCAGTTAGGTGAATGGTCCATGTTCAACAATCAGGGATAGGCATTCCCTAGGGAAGACTCATTCTCTCCAGGTTGCACTATGATTAGTGCAGGAGAAATCACCCAGTTAGGTGAATGGTCCAGGATTAGAAACCATGGACATTTATTCTTCTGTTCTTGAGAATAATATACCAGATATCCCATGGCTAATGTTTTACCTTCTAAGGGTATATGCTCTTCCATATCTCATAGATGTGAGTGGAAGAATGGCCTAGATGACTCATTTCATATCATGATATTATTTTATGCAGGTTGATATGATTGTTGTGGAGACTGTATGTCTTTGGATAGTAGATGTATGCTACTGTGGTGGATGTATTCCACTGGTTGTGACAATGTTTCACTGGTTAAGTAGTCGTGTGCTACTTGGTGTGTTTGTGTACCACTGGATAGTAGTTGTTTACTACTATGAATAGACACAATTGTGTTATATTGGATGGCATTGTTCTAATTGCCATGGATACCATCACTAGTGTTGGAAATGATTACCAACTAGATGGATAGTCAGTGTGCTGGTGGACAAACATTCTCTAGGCGAAAAATGGTCCAGGATAGTTATTCTTCTAGGACGTATGTCTGGATTAGAAGAATAGTCCTTGTAGTCCATGCTGTGGCTTCCAACATATGTTAGAACAATTATTATTATAGGACATATGTTTGGATTAGAAGAATGGTTCTTGTATCACTCTGTGGAGTGAGTGACTTATTGAGCATCGTGCCTGATTACTTAGGTGGAGTATGGCTTCGAGAGATGATGCATTTGATGCTATCATATGATACTGATAGTGATGATGGTGCTCGTGATTTGATCATGAGATAACATGTGTGGCTATGATGATGCTACCAATTGAATGGTATGTTTGTGCTCAAGACCATTGTTTTCAATACCTCCCTAACTAGGAGGGAGTGTTGATATTATGGTAGTTGTGGGAGGTATTAACCTCCATGTGTAACCCTGAAAAGAAAGAAGAAACCCTAAAGATTTGGACATAACCCTAGAAGACAAGTTGGCTAAAGAAAACAATTAATATAGAGTCTTTAGCTTCCAAAAAGAGAAGTCGGCCCAGACAGATAATAAAGAGAAATATAAATACAATATGCGATAGCTCATTTGTACACACACAACTCGCAACCGCAAACATTTAGTGCGCACTACAAAAATTTAGTAAGTGCACAATTCTAGAGAGTAGATGCAACTAGTATTTTCGGTTTTAGGCTTGGATTTTCTCTTTGTTATGGTTTGGACTTTCTGCTTGGTACGCTAGCTATGGAGTGTGGTAGACTACCTTGATTGGATTTTGGACCTAGGGTTTTCTTCCATAATTATTCTCTCTATCAAGGTTAAGGTGCTCGGGGGTGGCTTCAGCCTATGGTCGGGTCACAATATTGCTATATTGTCTATGGTTAAACGAGCACACCTATTTTTCTAACAAGATGATGGTAGAGGGTAGATAATTATGCGTGCATGTCAGGGATTAAATGTAAGTGAGGTATGTGTCCAATTTTACAATTTCTTATTTTTAAATCAATTTTAAACTCTAACAAACCCAAAAAATATTTGGACCTCCACCAGGGGTAATTAAGTTGCATTAAAACATTTCGACCAATGAAAATCTGAAGATATATAAAAAAAAATTCAATTTTTTTTTTCATTTTTCATAAAATAATGTTTAATATATCATTTCAGCGAACTTTGGACAAAACTAAAAGAGTCAACAAAGTTATTAGAAGGTCAAACACTATCGATTACTATAGTCTCTAACTTGGAAGGGATTAATAAAGTGATATGCATTAGTTTATAACATAATTCAAAACAAAACATTTTAAAGTTGAAATTTAGTGATTCTTGGTAATCCATAAAGACAAATGGGATTTGAATTTTAAATTTAAGAGTTTAATAGTTGGGTTCATATATATTTTACATGTGATAAGAATAATTTTTATTTTTATCATTTTATTGTGTTAAAAATTTGTTTTTAAAATATAATATGGTAGAGATGTTATTACTTGATAAGATTTGTGTTATCATGTATTGATTTAAAAAAAATATTATACTTATAATAAACAATAATAGTGATACTATATGTTGGTCAAATATAGATATCAAAACAACAATGGAATGTGTGGGGGATACTCTTCAATACTGGAGGAAAAAATAGAATTATCCTATGCTTGGGGATCATAATCTCCACTGATAACCAGGGATAGGCTTATACGATTTTGCAAAGACTCAGACCAACACTAGATTATCATAAAACCTCTATCATAGTGGTAGGTGACTCTAATGTCTTTATTCATTCAATGCACAAAACTTCCCTTCCAATCGATCACAAAATTGCATCAATATTAGCTAGAATTTCACAAAAGGTTTTAAGGTTCTATAAAATACACTTCTTATAGGTTTTAAGGGAGAATAATACTAAATATAATTCACTTTATAATGAAACCATAAGGTTAAAAATTGAGGTTTTAAGGGTTGATGGCTCATCAACCTATCAAACCATACTTTAAGCATTTACATACACTAAATGGAAAGTGCCATCAAATTAATGAGACACATGTTGTTCATGCGCCAACTCTACTTCCCAAGCTTGGTCATAAATATGATGAGACTCACTCCCTCTTCTCACATGCTTAGCCTGATGCAAGATTTCATTTTTGAACTGGATATGGTTTTCAAAATATTGGTGGAGGTTGGATAATGTTGAACCGTAGTGGGGAGATCAAGGGGATTCATTGGATTTTTCTCCTCCTTGTCACTAGCCGATGGGGATTATCTACACTCTCTAGGGGTGACATTATTCCCAGGTTGGTGAATTTGAACCTCCCATTTTCTATGTTTGTGATCCATGGGTTGAGAATTTTGTAGGCTCTATGTGTATGATGTTATGTTTTTTCTGGTTTAGAGGCACTTTGGGGTTGGGTTTCTTATCCCTTTTGGAACATTGGCTTTCCATTTGAATACTTTATATCTAGTCCTCTAATTATCGTTAAGTGGATTGAGCATTGTGATCTTTGGTCCTATTTTCTTGTGGTCGTTATTGATTATTCAAAGGAATATCTAGGTTTCTCGTTACATTTTTTCTTTCTCAATTGGTTTTAGTTCTTTAATCCACAAAAGTTTCCTAAATTAACGATTATAAATATGGATTATCGAGAACAATGAGAAATGAGGAGGATTTTAATGTCTCACAAGGAAATCATTCAAAGAAATAGGTCTTCCATTTTCACTGTTACAACCAAGGTAAATGAAAATGAGTTGCAGGTAGTCTCCCATGTTGCTTCCATTATGGAGACTTTGGTTCAATTAAAGAAACAAATTGAAAATCTTAAGGCAATATGTGTTATGTTAAGAAACTTGATTGTCCATTTGAGCGAAGATGATTATTTAAGGGCTTCAAATTAGAAGGCATCAATCAATCCTGGATAGGAAGAAATCAAAGAGGAGGATGTAGTCCACCTGCTCTTTGAAGACATGGAGATAAGAGAACATGAACCAATGCCAACCAATATGGGACTAGAAGAGGCCACCAACCATCACATCCTCTGATTAAATTGTTTTTTTTTAAATTATTTACATATTAGACAGTTTTTATAGAGTCTATAGTAGTAGTTTATATTAACTGGGAAATGTTTCCATCAACATATGTAAACTTCGTATTTTGGTTTGGAACCGTCTTTCTTATTTATCTTTTGAAGACATACAATTGGATGTACTAAAGAGATTTGATATGTACATAATATAAATATGCTATATTGAGAAATAAAAATAAAAATACGATATTTACATATAAATAAAAATATTATAAATATGATATTTACATAAAAATATCATTACAATGCAAATATAAATATGTTGAATTCTATTCACTTCATCCATGTTACACACCAAATTCCCACACTACTAAGTGTCACACTTATGTATCTCATTTTACTAAGTGTCA
>ML821232.1:59800-72671 GCA_009831015.1 Picea engelmannii
TATTGCGGCTATGGATGATGGTGAATATTGTATTCTGAGAGAGAAGATTGTGAGAGAAAGAAGAGGAAGTTACAACGGGTTTTGTTGTAGGTTGTATCCCTTCATTTGCTGGATAATAATAAAGGAAGGACCTTGCAATTTCTTTGGTGGACGTAGCCCACATTGGGTGAACCACATAAATATGTGTCTCTCTTGTATTGTGTGTCTTATGTGTTTTTTTTCTACATTTGTTTTATTTTATTGCTCCGCGGTCCTATTTTTCTAACATTGACACCATGGAAAAACAATTGTCATAATCCCTAATCAATGTGGAGGAGAAAAACTCATCATAAGAAGGTCAAAAAGTTTATTTTTACCTTATGATTTTGACCATTTTCGAAGGTCAATGCTCCCCTGCCCATGTATAGGGAGCATTGAACTCTTATCAATGATCCCCTGCACATGTATAGGGAGAATTGACAACTCTTTGTGCTCAATACTTGGGGAGCATTGAAATTTTTAAGGAAGTTACAACTAACCCTCCATTTTCTAAGGGTTATCTCTAAGATGCTCTTAAGTGGTTTTGGTCAAGGGGTTGAGTCATGAGTTGAGTCACCCATATTCCTTCCATTTTGGGTAACCAAATCCTAACCTATGGAGCTAAATCCTCAACCATTTCCTAAAAATAATTCATAGTGGTTAAGCCTCCAACTCTTATATACTGAGTGCATTCCAAGGTGGAAAAGGGGGGAGAAAGGATTTCAGAGTGTCAAACCTTTGATCTTGTGAGGAGAATTCATCACAGCATCATCATCTCGATCTTGCGACATTCAGGAAAGGGATAGACTTGAAATTTTGGAGGAGCCGCTACAATGTCAATGTTGGTTTATAAGTACTTCACCGTGTTTCTCCATTAATACAACTTGGCCTATTTCCCTCATAATGTTGTTTATACATGTATGTTTATATAGATAAATATACTATTGTCTAATGATATATTGTAGGAGTATAATGTGTTGTTTTTTTCCTTCCAGACTTTCTTCATCATGATAGAAGCTTGGACAACAAAAGCAAAGATTGAAGATAAACAAGGATAATTGTCGAAAAGGAGTAATTCACACTTCTTTCTTTTATCTTCTCTGCTTATAGACATAAATAATAGATCTAAAGGAATGTTAGTGTCCATTTGTTTGTTTTTCTGTATGGAACAATAGGGGTCTAGGGGATTAAATGTAAGTGATGTATGTGTCCAATTTTATAATTTCTTATTTTTAAATCAATTTTAAACTTTGACAAACCCAAAAAATATTTGGTCCTCCACCAGGGGTAATTAAGTTACATCAAAACATTTTGACCAATGGAAATTTGAAGATATATAATAAAAAATAATTTTCATTTTTCATAAAATAATGTTTAATATATCATTTCAGCAAACTTTGAACAAAACTAAAAGAGTCAACGAAGTTATTAGAAGGTCAAACACTACTGATTACTATAGTCCCTGACTTGGCAGGGACTAATAAAGTGATATGCATTAGTTTATAACATAATTCAAAACCCGAACACTTTAAAGTTAAAATTTAGTGATTCTTGGTAATCCAAAAAGAAAAATGGGATTTGAATTTTAAATGTAAGAGTTTAATAGTTGGGCTCATATATATATATTATGTGTGATACGAATAATTTTTATTTTTATCATTTTATTGTGTCAAAAATTTGTTTTTAAAATATAATATGGTACAGATGTTATTACTTGATAATATTTGTGTTATCATGTATTGATTTAAAAAAAAATATTATACTTGTAATAAACAATGATATTGATATTATATGTTGGTCAAATATAGATATCAGAACAACGATGACATGTGTGGGGGATACTCTTCAATCCTGGAGGAAAAAATAGAATTATCTAGTGTTTGGGGATCATAATCTCCACTGATAACCAGGAAGAGGCTTATACGATGTTTCAAATACTCAGACCAACACTAGATTATCATAAAACATCTATCATAGTGGTAGGTGACTCTAATGTATTTATTCAGTCAATGCACAAAACTTCCCTTCTAATTGATCACAAAATTGCATCAATATTAGCTAGAATTTCACAAAAGGTTTGAAGGTTCTACAAATTAACTTCTTCTAGGTTCTAAGGGAGAATAGTACTAAAGCTAATTCGCTTTCTAATGAAACCATAAGTTTAAAAATTGGGGTTTTAAGGGTGGATGGCTCATCAACCTATCAAACCATACTTTAAGCAATTCCATCCACTAAATGGAAAGTGCCATCAAATTAATGAGACACACGTTGTTCATGCATAGCTCTACTTTCCAGGCTTGGCCATAAATATGATGAGACTCACTCCCTCTTCGCACATGCTTAGCTTGATGCAAGATTTCATTTTCGAACTGTCTATGGTTTTCAAAATCCCAGTGGAGGTGGGATAATGTTGAACCGTAGTGGGGAGATCAAGGGGATTCGTTGGATTTTTATACTCCTTGTCACTAGTTGATGGAAATACTCTACACTCTCCAAGGGTGACATTATTCCCAGGTCGATGAATCTGAACCTCCCATTTTCTCTACTTGTGATCCACGGGTTCAAAATTTCGTAGGCTCTATGTGTATGGTGTTATGTTTTTATTTGGTTTAGAGGCACTTTGGGGTTGGGTTTCTTATCCCTTCTGGAACATTGGCTTTCTGTTTGAATACTTTATATCTAGTTCTCTAATTATCGTTAAGTGGATTGAGCATCGTGATCTTTGGTCCTATTTTCTTGTGGTCGTTATTGATTATTCATAGGAATCTCTAGGTTTCTCGTTACTTTTTTTTTCTCAATTGGTTTTAGTTCTTTAATCAACAAAAATTTCCTAAATTCACCATTCTAAATATGGATTATCAAGAACAACGAGAAATGAGGAGGATTTTAATGTCTCATAAGGAAATGATTCAAGGAAATAGGTCTTCCATTTTCACTATTACAGCCAAGGTAAGTGAAAATGAGTTGCAGGTAGTCTCCCATGTTGCTTCCATTATGGAGACTTTGGTTCAATTAAAGAAACAAATTGCAAATTTTGAGGCAAAATGTGTTATGTTAAGAAACTTGATTGTTCATTTGAGCGAAGATGTTTATTTAAGGGCTTCAAATCAGAGAGCATTAGTCAATCTTGGATAGGAAAAACTCAAAGAGGAGGATACATTCCACCTGCTCTTTGAAGACATGGAGATAAGATACCATGAATAAATGCCAACCAATATGGGACTAGAAGAGGCCACCAACCATCACATCTTTTGATTAGATTAGGTTTTTTAAAATTATTTACATATTAGGCAGTTTTTATAGAATCTATAGTAGTAGTTAATATTAATTGGAAAATTTTACCATCAACATATGTAAACTCCGTATTTTGGTTTGGACCTGTCTTTCTTATTTATCTTTTGAAGACTTACAATTGGATGTAATAGCGTTAATTAGCTCAATTACAACCTTTTTTCATTATATATATATATATATATATATATATATATATATNTAATATGTACAGAATACAAATATGTTATAGAGAGAAATAGAAATAAAAATACGGGATTTACATGTTACACACCAAATTCTCAATTATGTAACATTTTACTAAGTGTCGCAATTATGTATCTCATTTTACTAAGTGTAAGATGCACCTTACTAAGTGTCACGTGCACTTTATCAAGTGTTGTATGCACCTTACTAAGTGTCGCATGCACCTTACTAAGTGTTGCATGCACTTTATTAAGTGTCATAGCTTTGATACCATGCAAACACATTTATCATAATCATAATCAATGTGGAGGAGACAATCTCATCATAAGAAGGTCGAAAAATTTCTTTTTACCTTGATATTTTGACCATTTTTGAAGGTCAACGCTCCCCTGCCCATGTGTAGGGAGGATTGAAATCTTATCAACGCTCCCCTGCACAATGTATAGGGAGTGTTGACAACGCTTTGTGCTCAATAGTAGGGGATCATTGAAATTGTTAAGGAAGTTACAACCAACCCTCCATTTTCTAAGGGTTAGCTCTGAGATGCTCTTAAGTGGTTTTGGTCAAGGGTTTGAGTCATGAGTTGAGTCAACCATATTCCCTCCATTTTGGGTAACCAAATCCTAACCTACGGAGCTAAATCCTCAACCATTTCCTAAAAATAATTCATAGTGGGTAAGCCTCCAACTCCTATACACTGAGTGCATTCCAAGGTAAAAAAGGGGGGAGAAAGGATTTCAGAGTGTCAAACTTTTGATCTTGTGAAGAGAATTCATCAAAGCATCATCAATTTTATCTTGAGACCTTCAGGCAAGGGCTAGACTGGAGAGCTTGGAGGAGATGTTGCAACGTCAATGTTGGTTTGTAAGTACTTCACCATGTTTCTCCATTAATATAACTTGGCCTATTTCCTTCATACTATTGTTTATACTTGTATGTCTATATAGATATATCTGATCTTGTGTAATGATATATTGTAGGAGTATAAGGTGTTTTTTTTTCCTTGCAGACTTTCTTCATCATGATAGAAGCTTGGACAATAAAAGAAAAGATTGAATATCAACAAGGACAACTGTCGAAAATGAGTAAGTCACACTTTTTTTTTTTTTATCTTCTATGCATATAGACATAACAAATAGATCTAAAGGAATGTTAGTGTCCATTTTTTGTTTTTATGTCTTGGACAATAAGGGTCTAGATATCCAATGGATATTTCACTTGTCTGTAGGAGAAAAATTATGTAACAAAAAATTAGCGGCTCCACTGAGGAACACTTGTTCCTAGGTTTCCATCCCTTTGAATATTGGTTGTCCTTTGATATTTTTGATGTTGATGCTTATTATTTTAACTCATCTTTCTTTCTATTGAATCTAGGAAAACTTTGATGATGTTTCAATCACTTCCAGGAATCAACGCTCCTCCACGGTGACCCACAGAGCGTTGAAAACCCTCATCAGCGGTCCTTATTAGTGTCATGAGGAGTGTTGACTCATATTTAACACCCTATATTCCTAATTACAGGAGCGTTGATATCCTTCCTAGGTTAGTTTTCAATGAATTTTGATTTTTTCTCAGATTTTTCACTCAGATCTTTGCATTAGAGTCCTCTAAACTTGGTTATGAATTTGTTTAATTGAAAGAATTGTGATCATCAACTTTTATTGCCTCTTTTGATCTTGCAATTCCTTTCAAATTTATGGAAGGAGCATGACTTCCTTGGGATAACTTGATCCTTTGATTAAAGTCTATCTTAACAATGGTTTGATCCTCATCATGAAGGTTTTAAAACTTATGTTATCATAATTTCAAAATTTATTTTGAAGTTTTCTTCATTGATTTGGAATTGCAACATGGCATTTTTATTCTTGCTACTCATTTTTCGAGGTTTTCAAACAATGATTTCCTTTCTCTTTTACAATTTTGAGTCCTTTATTGAACAAATTTTCTCACACTTAAATTCTTTCAGTTCTCATCAAACTTTTGAGTGCACTTTTCTTGGTTTCTTTTTGCTTCATGTTCCTTTGTGTCAAACATTGATTTCTTTCATTCTAATTGAAAGTTAGGAAGCATAAAAGTTTTTCATTTGAAGAGATTTCATTGCATATACAATCAAACAAAGAGATTTTTTTGCATTCTTAGAAGTTTTGTTTTGGTGCATGGTTTGAAAGAGCTAGTCTTGCATTTGCATTAGGATTTCAAAAACAATTTTTTGATAGTTTGGAATCATTTTGAAAAGTTGCATGATATTGAGTGCTTTTTTCCTTCTATTGGAGTCAAGTTTCACACATCATTAGTTTCATCTCCATGGACCTTTATAAGTAACGAAAGCCATTAAAATCAACCAACACGCTAATAAAATCAACTATACATTTTTGGCTTATAGTACACCAATAGTAGCATAGGGTTAGAATCTTTGGACTAGGAAAAGTGAGTAAATTTTCCAAGATTACTAAACAAGATTTTAGAACACTAAAGAGTGACTAAATCCAACTATTGCATAGTAATAGACAATAACCCCCTCTAACATAGGGGTTAAACAAGAAGTCACGTGCAAAAGAGAAGTGAATATTACCCCTCCAAAGCATGAACAATTGTAGTGGAAAGAGTGTATATTGGGGGTTTTGATTGAGTTTTACTGGTTCATTTGGTTTCAATGCTTCGTGAATATCGAATCCATTTAAGGTCCTTAGGATTTTTACCGGTCTACTTTTCTTCAGTCCTATAGAAGAGCTTCTAACTTTGTTATCCTTCCCATATGTTCAACCCCGACTCTAAACTCTACCCCCTTGGAGGCCGACTATGAGTTGGTAACCTTAGTGGAATTTCCTAGGTATCTACATAGGTGATTGTGGGGGGATTCCCATGGTACCTAGGGAAAACACCACATCACACTTTCAATACCCTTGGAGGGTGACCCTGCAAAGAGAGGGTTTCTTGCACCGAGAAGGTCGGTTGTTATGTGGAGGTTGGGGTAACTGCTTCTCATATATTCGTTGATGACTTGACATCCTGTATTCAGAAGATCCTTTTACACACTCTTTGTTTGGTTGATTACCAATAGATATTTTTAGGGGTGTGTTCTTTTGGAGTTTGTATTTGGCCTTAAGTTTTTTTATTTTACTTTCACTATGGTCGATAAAGGTCTTTGAAGATCTCGTAGAATGAAAGGTTTGGATCCTGAAGTTTAGTAACCTCAACACGACTCTTATAATGAAGGAATGGTCTAAGAACAAACTTTTGAAACCGAGAGTGTATCTCCTAGAAGTGGTCAACACACAAAAGGATCGGTCACAAACTTCGTAGAAGGTGTTGTACCTTACAAAAACCCCCCTTTAACTTATCTTCTTGGTTCACTACTTATTGAAAAATTGTCCATGATATTTCTTGATTATTATTCTTCTTATCATTCAACCAATGGGTTATCTTCTGATTACACAGATGGAATATTCATTCCCCCAATGGATGTGGAGATAGCCACACTGGCACATATCACTATTGTTGGTGCTTCTTTTTTACTGGGAACATTGGTGATCCAGGTTACTCTTACACAACCACTTGTGAGTACATTTATCTTCGCACATGGGTTGGGTAATATTCCCACTTCACTAATCCCACATATGAACACACCATGAGCTTCACTTGGTCATCCCATTGGTTAGATGCCCAACAGTCAAATTGTTCATACAACCATAATTAAACAAGATACTCAACCTCCATCTCCAACTTTACAAATGGGGAGTTCTTCTATACCCTTCACTGGAGGTCAATCTTCAACTGGAGGGAAACCTTTTACTAGGGGAAAATTCTCCATTATGAGGAAAACTCCTTTTTGGGGGAAACAACAAAAAATATGGGGGCAAGCCGCTCATGCAGGTCTTTTTATCCCTACTACCACTGGCCTATATCTTGGACAACCATATCCAAGAGTTTCAAATCCTTTATGGGGTCAACCTAATCCGTCAGACATTCCTCCACAAGGAACTTTTCTAAATCAATCTGTGAACCCCATGATTCCAACACAACAAACCCATCAAACATAGTATATGGGAGGTCCATCGAGACAACTGAAATACATGGGGGAACTTTAGGTCAACCGCAATACATTGAGGGACCATTTGGTCAAACACAGTACATGGGGGGACCCTTAGGTTAACCACAATACATGGGAGGACCATATGGTTTTCTCATCCTATCGCAACCTGTATATGGTCCTATTGGTGTTCCTATGTCACATGGTTACTACCAGTATCCACAAGTTAATCGACAAATTCCATTCTTGGATACATTAGAGCTTCCTGATTTGTAGTGTTTGATCAATGATCCCATATTGCATGCCCCATTTTGGCCTGCAATCCCTTCCAAACTACCTTACAATATCCCAAAATTCGATGGGAGACCTGGAGCAGGCCCTAATAACCACGTAATGACCTTCCATATTTCGTGTTCTTCGAAATATTTGATGGATGATTCCATTAATTTACGACTTTTCCAGTGAATCCTCACATGAGTGAAAAAAAAATAGTATATTAAATTTCCATGACATTCATTTAGTGACTTCAACTCTTTAGATATGGATTTTTTGACACATTTCCAACTACCGATTCGGTATTAAAATTGTAAAAATATTTTAACCTCACTTAAGAAATCCACCTCCACTCACATATTTGATCATATTCATGAATGGAGACAACGACGATGGTTGATTAAAGCCATTATTCTGGACCAACTATTGATAGATTTTTTTACCAAGTCACTTTGTCCACCCATCACTAGAGATGTCGCAATGGGAGGTGTTTTCACTAAGGAACAAGCAATCAATTGTGCTCATTATTTGGACTTGGTATGTTACTTGTCTGGAAAACTTTACAATATGATCCCTCATGATCCTCGCTCTTCAAATTATCTGTCAAGACTTGATCCAGAATCTCATGCCGATGGCATTATGGGTTCTGTTAACAACACCAAAACTACTTCCTCTCCTTTTCAAACCTTCGAGGTGAATGTTGTCCATTCCACTTCATATCAAAAACATGGAGGTAAGAATAAAAACAATGGTAAATCCAAGAAATCATCTAACCAAAAGGACAATAAAAAAATTGTTGATACCCAACCGAAAAGGAAAGCCAATCTTCCTTGTATGATTTGTACGAAGGACCACTACATGAAATACTACCCTCATGATGAGGAAGTCACTAAATTTTTGAAGGGTACCTCCCAAATCATAGTGTTAATTGACTCTTTCCCAAATCAACAACAAAAAATGGTTGTACAAAATCCTACCCCTCTGCAAGGGGGAAACACAAGTCATTCCCACCATGGGGATGCTTCCTCAAGCACCGCTCATGTTTTTATGTGTAAGGAGATAGTTAGTTTAATGAACAAAGTTAAGACTTATGACACTCCTCCAGAAAATCATGCCAATGGATGTGCTACCAAAAATCCTTCCACTTCCACTCCTCCATCCTCTACCCCTCTTCAAATCGAGAGGCTTGTTGATGAATCAGTGTTGTTCCCGCCCAAGGGCACAATTCAAAAATCATTATTTAATCCAAGTTCATGCGTTTATCAAAACTACAACACTTTTGAAGATTTGGTGCAAGCACCTTGTGCTATTTCGACGCTTAAAGTTCTACAAAACTATCCAAGTCAATGTAGAACCCTGTTATCAGTCATTGGAGTTGTGGATCCATAGGCATCAAATATTATTATGTTTAATATGGAATATTTTAAGTTGAGTCTCTCCCATCACCCGACATTCCAAATTCACACTACGATTCATGGGAAGAATATCCACTGCACTGTTTTGGATAAAGGAACCTCCACTTGTGTCATGTATTTATCCTGTTGGAGATCCATTGGTTCTCCTGAACTTAACTAGTCTCCTACCACCCTTAAATCATTTGATGGAAGTGATTTCCAAACTTATGAACTCTTACAACCTTTCGTTGTGGAATTGAAGGAAAAATTTGTTTCTATCGACATTGAAGTGGTTGATGTGCCCCTGGATTATAATTTATTGTTTGGTCGTAGTTGGTTTTATGCGATGTCTGTTGTCGCTTCTTCAGTCTTTTTCATTTTGAAATTTCCCCATCAAGGAAAAATTATGACTATTGACCAAATTGATTATTGCACACTAGATCTCAATAATTTTGCAGTGAATAATATCTCTTTCCTGGTATAGTGCGATATTAAGTACGAAAGTGTGGGGATAGGTCTCCTCAATTATTCCTCACTCATGGGAGTTTTTCCCCTAATTCTCCCTGATCCCCCACATGATCTTTCCATGTCAAATATGATTATGGATATGGTGTAAGGATCTTTTGAATCATTCGATCCTCTGGTAGTGCCTATCCCATATGCCACTGAAACACTAGGTGACATCATGTCACTCAGTATAGAAGAGTCTTGTCTTCAACAAGATATGATACCTAAACCTTCCCTTCCTTTGCCTATAACAATTGATCATCTTTCTTCCTCCCTCTCTGGTGAAACTATCCCCATTAGTAACCATGAGTCTAAGCGAGTGCATAAGAAGAGTCAATAGACAAAGAAAATATTGAGGATCATGTCTCCAGCCTCTAGACATCATATTGAAGTTAAACCACCAACTTCTTATGACAATGTTGGGGGAAAAGTACCAACCTATGAACACCATGTTGGGAAAACACCCACCAATAGGTATCGATCAACGTACCAACCTATGGAAATCATGTTGGGAAGAGGCTTGTTCATGGGTATTACACCGATCATAGTTTATTCTCATTTTAAATATTGTCAAAAATGAAACCAACTTGGAGCATAGTTTCATCCTCTATTTCAAGATCGTCAAAAAATGAAGCAGACTACGAGCATACTTTATTGTCCTTCAATCTCATTAAACCATGAAGAGTCGTATTTCGAGTGGTATTTTACCCCTTTTTTAGCCTCATAAGACTAACTATGAAAAATGTATACTCTAGTCAATCATGAATATAATATTTCTCCCTTGTATTTTTTTACACTTTTTTGGGTTTGGGGACTAAAATTATGAAAAATAAAATCCATGGAGTCATATTTAAGATCTTTTCGGACTCTCTAATCATGAAAATAACATCAAGTTTTCCTTCTTTGGACTCGTAAAACACGCATTGAAGGACCCATACGGGGCTGAGCCCCTCTTTCTTAAGGTTTGTTAAACATATGATAAGGGACTCATCAAATATGAGCTATACCGAGCATCTTTTATCCTCCTCAAGCTCGTTAAAAATCAAAGAGGTACTTGCCAATCATGGTGGGGGAAATTGAAGTAAGTGGGTCAAGTTTTGGTAAAAATTATGGTAGTTGTTTGTTGTCTCCCTTGAACATGGCACATGTTTGCGTCTAATCTTACATTTGGGTAATCTGCTTGTCTCTAAGTCATACCAATCCCATGAGTCCTCATAGTCCTTTGGCTCACCCGAAGAGTGCCCCGGTGATCTTTGCACTATGTTTTGGTCTATCTCTAAATTGAGTCAATGATGCCAAGTCATTTGTCGTGCCTCATAATGTTCAAGGGAAGTTTCACCTCAAACCAACTATTGTGTAGTATTACCAACTTTCATCCCCGTGTCAGTCCATACTCATTTAATTCACCATATTACATAAATTTCCTGTGTCAGTTTTGTGCTGATGATGGGGGAAACATCATGGCCCTCCTTCAATGTGTCTGTTCCTGTCGAATTCAACACATTATCCAAGTATTAGACTTAGAAACTAATTATTAACTTGGAGCCTGCATGCCTCAATGACATATTTCCTCACCTTCGACAGTAGGTTTACACCATTGGCCTCTGATCGAATGATTCCATGGATGTACAAATTCAACTCATTCATTCACATTAGTTGGAATGTACTAGGGTACCTTAGGAGTCATTGTCATCATTGGTGATTTTCATCGCACTTGTTAACGATGTACATTAATGACTGGTAATCAAGTGGTTTCTACAATGTTCGACATCAAGTCATCTATTCACATGGATAGAATCATACTATTTCAAGATCAGGATGAAGACGATGGGTTGGGTGCTCACTATGGGTTGGGTTGGGTTGGATTCCATTATAACCACGATATTGGAAATCTCACTGATGTATATGTTGTCACATAGATCCACTTTGTATTGGTCTATGGCTATGTTTTTGTCATATCATAGCTCCACTATGTATTCTTTCGTGGCTATGATCAAATCATGTCATGGAGGTATGGATCCACATTGTGTCTCCGGTGGCCATATGATTGGTCAGTACTTTCATGGATTCACAGTTTATTTTTCAACGACCATGCTTTGAGTCAGTTTACTCTAAGCATAGGCATTCCTGCCTCAGAGATGATACATATATAATGTTTGATGTTTGTTTGTAGCTTCCTCTAGGATATTCTACTCCAACGCCCTTGTATTAATATTTTGTAAAGTGTTTTGGCCATTAGTTTCTCCTCTGACCTCACACTTTAGGGGGCATATGTTACACACCAAATTCCCACACTACTAAGTGTCACACTTATGTATGTCATTATACTAAGTGGCGTAAGTGTCTTATGCACGTTACTTCATAGTGGTTAAGCCTTCGACTCCTATATAATGAATGCATTCCAAGGTGAAAAAGGGGGGAGAAAGGATTTCAAAGCATCAAACCTTTGATCTTGTGAGGAGAATTCATCAAAGCGTCATCATTTTTATCTTGAGACATTCAAGCAAGGGCTATACTAGAGAACTTGGAGGAGTTGTTGCAATGCCAATGTTGGTTTGTAAGTACCTCACCATGTTTCTCCATTAATATAACTTGACATATTTTCTTCATATTGTTGTTTATACATATATGTCTATATAGATAGATATGCTCTTGTCTTATGATATATTGTAGGAGTATAAGGTTTTTTTTTTTTTCCTTGAAGTTGTTCTTCATCGTGATAGAATCTTGGACAAGAAGACCAAAGATTGAAGATCAACAAGGACAATTGTTGAAAAGGAGTAAGTCACACTTCTTTCTTTTATCTTTTCTGCCTATAGACATACATAGTAGATCTAAAGGAATGTTAGTGTCCATTTGTTTTTTTTCTATCTTGGACAATAGGGGTGTAGATATCCAAGGGATATTTCACTTGTCCGCAGGGGAAATATTCTATAACAGTCCAATTCATAAGACTTAGGGAGGTTATGATTTCAAACCCAACAACAACACCACAAATACCTTGCATACCACTGATACACAAAAGTAATGGGCCTCGATATTTATATAGGTTGTGATTTTTAATTTTATGGAGATGCTTGATCAATCCAAGATTATCAAGATATATTTATATTATTAAGAACATTGAGTGAGACATGTAATAAAACTAAGAAATTTGAAGAATCCATTACAA
>ML821232.1:109977-138801 GCA_009831015.1 Picea engelmannii
TGTGGCATGAAATGAATCTCTTGAATCTACTACCCAAGATTCAGAAATATTATCTACAGAAAGAATCAAAGCATCTTGTAACACATCACCTGTTACATTTGCTTCCTGATTTCTCTCCTGCTGTCCATATCTTTGTTTCTTTGATGCTCTGTAGTCTTTCTTTAGATGTCCTTTCTTCCCACAATTCCAACACTCTATCTTTCCAAGTCTGGATTTGGATCTTCCCTTCCTAGAATTTCCGTGTTTTCCTGAGCCATTTCCTCTATCCTTTTGTCTTCCCCTGCTCTCCATGTTCAATGCATTTCCTGATGTTTCACCTGTGATTTTCCGTCGCATTTCCTCACTAAGTATAACACCAACAACATCATCAAATTTTAAAGTATTTGAACCAGAGACAGAGTTACTTACAGCCATGAACATGGCATTCCAGCTTTCTGGCAATGAGCACAAGATTAGAAGATCCCTAACCTCATCATCAAAGTCCACTTTTACAGAACTTAGTTGATTAGTAACCGTATTAAATTCATTTAAATGATCTGCAACAGACCCACCTTCTAACATCTTCATATTAAATAATCTCTTCATTAGAAATACCTTATTCGATGCCGAGGGTTTTTCATACAATTTGGCCAGCGCATCCATCAAATCCTTTGTTGTCTTTTCTTTCGAAATATTGAAAGCCACCGACGCTGCCAGGCTCAGCCATATCGTTCCTAGAGCCTTTCTGTCAAGAATCTCCCATTCTTCGTCCTTCATGGTCGTCGGCTTCTTTGCTACTCCACTCAATGGTATGCATAGATCCTTCTGATATAAATAGTCTTCCATCTGCATCTGCCATAACTGGTAGTTTTGGCTGTTAAATTTCTCGACCCTAAACTTTCCATCTTCCGACATTGCTCCCACTCGAACCAGGAACCCTCTTTTCCTGCGAGTTACGTTACGCTCTGATACCAATTGTTAGAAAACAGGATCGCAGAGCGATAAAATAAAACAAATGTAGAAACAAAAAAAACAGAAGACACACAATACAAGAGAGACACAGATTTACGTGGTTCACCCAGTGTGGGCTATGTCCACCAGAGAAATTTCTAGGTCCTTCCTTTATTATTATCCAGCAAATGAAGGGATACAACCTACAACAAAACCCGTTGTAACTTCCTCTTCTTTCTCTCACAATCTCCTCTCTTAGAATACAATATTCACCCTCGTACATAGCCGCAATACTTTTCGCTCATAAAAGAGGGTTGCCTTCTAGGGAAAAAAACCCTAACATAATCTCTACCGTTAGATCTGCGACCTTATAATGAACGGTCCAGATTTATAATGAAATTACAATATACTTTTATAAGGCAATTTTTTCTTCGGGGGCTTCGCCCCCAAACCCCCGCTGGGGGCCCGCTTGCCCCCAGACCCCCCAGCCAGGGGGATGGACCCCCCGGACCTCGCAGAGGGGGTACCCCCCCTCTTCACTCCCCCGCATGGAAGAGTGTACATACTTATGGGGTGTAAATACTTCATGGGGTATAGACACGGCTGAAAGCAAAGGACCTCTGCATTAGGAAGATAATCAGGCTCCACAACCAACAGTCATTGGTTACTCATTGACCACTACCACCCTTGCCACCCTCAGGAACATCCCAAAAATCAATATTTATTCTCTTTATTGAAGAATCACCTCATGTGTTTTTGCACTTGGGCATGGTTCGTCGCTCCAGAGACTAGACAAAGAAAAAATATTGTTACAAGTTTTTTTCCACAAAGAATTAAAATGCTTACAAACTTATACTTTGTAATTCAACATAAGACAACTCACTACAGATAGTATTCACAATTGTGAGGGTGTTACCCTCCTCTTCTACCCTAATCTCTCAATGATTCCACCCTACGTCAATTATAAGGATCAAATCATGAAATTTTAACAAATAGGCATAAAATAAATTCCAGCCATGATACATTGGCATGTGGAGCGCTTGGATATACAACCTACTATGAGGCAACATCTATTGTGGAAAACTTGGTGGATGGTGCACATGGAAATGGTGGTGGGGGTGGGTGACATGCGGGTGCATCCACTATGGATGGATGTAATGGAAGAGGTGGTGTGGGTGGGTGGCCTACGTGTGCAACTACTGAGGATGCATGGAATATGAAAGATGGTGGGGGTGAGCGGTGATGAACCCCCACATGTTGTAAAATGGATGGTATAACCCTTGGCCTAGAAACATGTAACTTAAATCCATGGCAGGGTGCCCAAGGATTGGACTAGTTTTGTAACTGGAGAAAATATCAATAACCTACATACATATTAATAATATTGTTATTAGTACCAAATAGTAAAATTCAACAACACAAATACAATATATTTTAGATTTAAATGAGATTTAACTCAACACATGATACTTGTGAAGAAGGTGACTTGTCCATCCCAGGTGGACATTGTTCAACACCATCTGGTACTGCAACCTATAGAAACAAAAGAACATTATATTTGAGGATGCCAAAAAATAAAGGAATCACAATGGTGAATTTATCAAATGTGACACATACATTTGTATGCGCTACACCAAATGAACATGTTGCCTCTATTGTTACATCGGTGGTGGAGACAAAAACTAATGCATCTATCAACGTAGAGGGTCTTCTGTAGGGGCGTAGAAACTAAAAAACATCATATGATAAAATGTTGAAATAAATACACATAATACTATATAAATATATAACGATGAAGAACATAGAGATGGTTAAGAAACTAACCTCCTCCATGAAGCTCTACTGTCGACTGGCCTCCATAGGCCCATAGCAAGTTTCCCACAACTCGAGCATGTATGAGGCTCACATGAATGACTGCTCTTTCCATGCGCCCTCTCCTTGTTGCACTCTTATCTAGGGGTTGAAGGTTCGACTTCTTTGCCAATGTCACAACTCACACCTATTGCCTATATTGTGCAATATAACTCCCATGCTGCACTAGACTCCCAGTCTAGGTTGATAAAGATACATGTGCATGCTGGATTCCCTCTACAATGGGAGGATGTTGGGAAGGGAGGTTAGGAATTCTCCTAGTGGGCGAGGATCTAGAATGGGATCACACCTAGCACACTCTTTGTCCTGTGTGGACCCTCGACCTACTCTTTGGAAATCACCAATGTTGAAGTAGTTCACATGATGACCCAAAATAAATTCCTCCCATAATTTCCTCAATAAATATAAAGGCATCTCCCTGTTATTGTAGGGAGATTTATCAAATACCATGAACCACCTATCCATCAAGTTATCAAGAAATTGTGGGTGGATGCACTAATCCATACAAATATGATTATTTTTTACAAGTAGTTGTACTCCAGATATATGATCAATAAATAGAGACATCAAATCTTGTTTTGAAATATTCAAGTCTCTAACTTGGTTTTTATCGAGTCCATTCCTGTAATACTCAAACATCCTATCCCTATATTCATAAATACTAGTTAATTTCTCTTATGCACTTGCAATGGATAATTCAATGGTGTCCAATGAAGTGGCCAAAGATACTCAACTAGGCTCTCTTGTACCCCTTAATTCATGGACAATAGATCTCAAAGTGCTCAACCCCTCATCAATTTGTGTGTTTATGTTTGGTGGTTGTGGTGGGTTGCAGTTTTTTGTGCCTTGGTGTGCTTATGTGGGGTTTTCATTATCTCTGGGTTCCATCTTAATAATATATGTTGCAATATAATAAGGCATGGAATATAAATTAGGTTGGATTTTTTTAATTAAAATAGAAAATTACAAAAAACATGCAAATAAATAGTTTAAGAAATTAAAAAAACAACAAAATAATCATGTGCACATGCATGCATTATTTTATATTCATAATATATTTCCATTTGATATTGTGAAGACTATGACAATTTGACAGATGAAGAATATACAATAGAAGAAAAAATGGTTATACCATCAAGAAGGATGATGAAATGATACGATTATTTCCATTGAAGGATGAAGACCCTAGAGAAGTGTTTCTAGCATTTGCAAAGTTCCTAAACATGGTTAAAGAAATGAAGGAACACTATTATGTTGTTTATAGAAGAGTTGAGCGAGGCATACAACACAATGATGAAGTTGAAAGCTCTCGAAAACATGCAATTTTTTAGGACATGGAATATTTGCTAAAGGAGTGTGTAGACATTGTGAAAAATGACAATTCCAATGGCTTGTTACCTAAGAGGGGAATTTTGCATGACATCGACTTGATCATGGGCATGATATTGTGATCAAGTTGTGTATAAGATGAGTTCGATGAAGAGAGTAAATTTTAATTGATAGGTAGCATAATTGTTGTCAAAGGTATATTGATCATGGAAAGTATGATCTTGTGTATGGTTTCAAGATTGATTACACAAAAGA
This sequence comes from Picea engelmannii, assembly GCA_009831015.1. Taxonomy (NCBI): domain Eukaryota; kingdom Viridiplantae; phylum Streptophyta; class Pinopsida; order Pinales; family Pinaceae; genus Picea; species Picea engelmannii. The sequence continues at coordinate 114,364 of ML821232.1, forward strand.
GGGATGGTTATTGTCTAATGTGTATAAACAATCTAGAATTGAATAAGATCACATCCGTAAATAGATTTCCTTTACCAAGTATGGATGATTTGATGGAAAATTTGTGTGGCACCTAATATGTTTTTGAGATAAATATGAAGAGAGGGTATCATTAAACTAGAATTAAAAAAGGTGGTGAATGAAAAATTGCGTTCAATACAAAAGGACTATGAGTAGTTAGTTATGTAACCTAGGATGACTAGTGTGTCAAGTACAATTGTGGTACAATAATGCAGTTGATGATAATGTTGTTTCCGTTATACACTTGTCAATTTGTGGCTATGTATCTAAATGATATTTTGATATACATTGAGAGAAAATATGAACATCTAGAACATCTAACATTGATGTTTGAGACATTGGTTAAAGAGGAGTTATGGATTAATTTGAAGAAGTGTGAGTTATTTAAAAAGGAATTTGTGTACCTTGGGTTTATTGTATACCAAAAAGGTTTGTGCATAGACTAAACCAAGTAAACGTCATTGAAGTTAGGGGCACTCATGATATTTCAAATTTATACATGAAGTTCATCAAGAAATACCATATCATTAGGGTTTAACATCTTATGATTATTGTTGATTGGTTTGTTGGGCATCGAAGGCCAAATTGGAGATTTCCATTTTGTCACTGTTAGAAGAGGAAGATGGTCAAGTCCTTAGGAGGTCAAGTGTGACCCCTTATTTTAACCATCCTTATTCCTGTGTGTATGTTGAGCACTTACTCATAGAGACTAATGTTATTAGACCTAAAAATCTAAGAAATAATACATTTAAGGGAGACATTTTTATGTGTGAGCCTCAATACATTTACAATAATTAGACATTAAAAAATATATGAAAAATGGTACAGGTTAATGATACATAACCATAATGAAAACAAGACACATATGAAACATGCATAAACATAATGTGGGGACGACATGGTTAATGATGCATAAATATAAAGTGAGGAGGACACTTGTGAACCATGCATAAACATAATCTGATGACCTTTGTGAACTATGAGAAAGTATAATGATACATAACCATAATGCAAACAAGACACATATGAAACATGCATAAACATAATGTGGGGATGACATGGTTAATGATGTATAAGTATAAAGTGAGGAGGACACTTGTGAAACATGCATAAACACATAATGCGACGACCTTTGTGAACTATGAGAAAGCATAATGTGACGAGGACACTTGTGAATCATGTATAAGCATAAAGTGTGCATAAACATAATGTGATGACCTTTGTGAATTATGAGAAAGCATATGTGATGAGGACACTTGTAAATCATGTATAAGCATAAGCATAATGTGAGGATACTTTTGGACCATGCATAAAAATAATGTGACGAAGATACTTATGAATCATGTATAAACATGGTGTGTAGACACTTGTAAATTAGATATATAATAGGAGAGATGTTTGTGAATTATGTATATGCAAAATGTAATTACATATGTGAATAATGTAAAATCATAATTGACGAAACTTGTGAACTATGCATAAGCATAATGTGAAAATGTGATGAAAATGTGAAGAGGAGAATAATTGGGATTGATGTTTGACCATTAGAAAAATTGATGAATAATTAATATGATTGAATTAGAAAATTTATCTTTAACTTAAAAAATATAATATGATAATAAGTATTTAAAAATATAATATGATCATAAGAAGATGAATTTATTGAGGATAACTAAAAATATAATATGATAATAAAAACTTAAGGGATGAATTTATTGAAAATGATAGAATGAAGTTAGGTATAACTAGTTTTGATGTTGTTGTAATGACATGAAAATTCCTTCCATAGAGAGGGATGGGAAAATAGTCCATAGGTTTGGGTAAATGTTATATGAATTAAGAGTTAATGTTACTTTTACCCAAGAAATGTCTTAGAACTTAAAAACATGTTAGTTAGTAGAATGATTTTCAATATACATACATTTTATATGGAAGAAATTGATTGATATTTCAAAATGCTTTTGATGCACTTTTTTTTATATGTTTTATATTGAATTTTTTGTTTTCTTGATTTGAATAAAATATTTGATGGTTAGATTGTCTTGATTTCAATTAATTGATGGTTGGATTTTATGTTTTAATGACAAAATATTTTGTTTCAAATATTATGAATTTTTAAATTTAATTAAAACCAATATAATGTGTGATCATCCCAAATTATAATTTTTTATGAATATTAATTTAATTAATTTTAAATTATTTATAAAATTTATAATTAATGATTTAAATTTTATAATAAATTTTAATGATTTATTAAATATCTAAATTCAAAGTCAACATTAAGTAAGTTAACTTATAAATATGTTAAATCAATTCAACATTGAATTGTAAAATCAAATATAATATAAAATATTAATGTTAGAGTGAGAATCAGTTTAAAGTAAATGTATTCAATTCAACATTGAATTATAAAATCAAATATAATATAAGATATTAATGTTAAAGTGAGAATCATATTAAGGATTAAAGTCTAAGTAAATACTCAAGGAATAAAAATAAAAATAAACTATGTTATAAAAAGTATAATTAAATACTCGATGACTAAAAATAAAAATAAACTATCTTATAAAAAGCTATACTATTTATGTGGCACACAAAACAAGTTGAGTTCATAGACATAATTTTATGAGTATTTAGTTGATAGAAGAGTATGTTAACAATATAATTTGAAAACAAACAAGTAGATTTACAAAATATGATATAAAATGGAAAGTAAAATGAAGAAATATCATATTTATATTAAGAATAATATAGATTCTTTAAAAAAATTAAATTTATTTATTTGAGATAAAATATGTAGATTTTTGTAGATTTTAGCAGTCTAATCGTTATTTTATAAATAAGGAGGATTTATACACTAATTTGGTGTATGGCCAATGTAGAGTTGACACATGTCTGTTAGGGACCTAACCCATCACGTAGGTAGAATAATATATTTCCATGTAATAAAGGTCAACATTAATAAGGCCTAGCAATAAGGAAGAATAAGTCCAATGTAAGAAGACCTAATAGAAGCTTCCACTTCTAGAAGGATCTTCCTCTAGATTGTTCTTTTGATAGACATATTTAGTATAAATAGGAGTCAAGGGTATGAGAAGTTTTRTCTTGGATATTATTGTAATAGAGCTCTGCTCTGCTGGAAGTTTCCCCCTCGAAGAGGCAAGTGAACATTGCTCTTAGTAATCAAAGTGCTCTTTCTGGTGTTATTCTGGTATTATTATGGTGTTGTTATGGTTATATCGTTGTTTATCTACCATTTCTAGCTAATTATTTATGTTCTGCATACTATGTTATATCTGGAATATTACAAGTGCTATCAGAGCATCTTCCTCGAAAAAAAAATGTGGGTTAAATTTTTTCAGAGTAGAGATGTATTCTGGTGTCTTTAAGCTACAAAGATCTGTCATTATGTGCATAAACCCGTGGCCAGAGATTCATACACGCAAGAAATACAAGTGGTACTTAAGCACACATCTGTTGGCCACCCTTTTAACCCTTGTTGGTACCCCTTTGAGTGGTAGAGCATCAAACAACACCTGTATACGGATCAACCTAGATCTCCTGAAGCCCTCCATAGATAAACTTATCGACTGCCTGACTGATATAGTGCCACCAAGACCAACACTTAGGAAGATACTCTCTAGTACCTAGGTAGTTGGGTAGTACAACTAAGGGCACGGTCTAGCCTCCTTAGTTGGTGCCCAGAGATATTGGCCCGAGTACTATTGTTGGACACCGCACGTAGAGCTATAGCACAAGGAAAACCCTTGTCTATAGAACCCTTGAATAACCTAACCTTTGGGACAGAAACAAAAACAAAACAAACAAGATCTATTGTCGCGCAACTGTGTCTCCTGCATTTGGGTTGCAAAATTACTACACATTTCTTCTTGTTAAGCATTTCAGCATTTCATCACTGTAATATTCTTCAGATTGGAGTATAACTCCGCAAGAGTGAAAAAAAAAGTATGGATCCTGTTGGCACCATTATTTGAGACCTATCTCGTTGGATTTCTCTCTTCACCCTTATCTCCGTCATACCTATCATTTTTCAACAAATTGTTTTCTCTTGGACCCGACCCCCTTCCAACACCCTTATTTGGGCTCTACCCCATTGGATTCAACTCATCGCCCTGATCGTTGTGATACACTTCACTCATAACCCATTTTATGTCTAGTCCCACCCGCCCCTTTTTGTGTTCCCTCTTCATCATGGCCCACACCCGTATCAAAGACTTGGAAGCTCGCTTCAATGCCTTGCACTCTAATTTCACAAAAACCCAACAAGAATTGAGACAACTTAGTGCCAATATTGCCACCATCAATAAAAACATACATTCCTCCATCACCGCCAAAATAGAGGACCTCAAACACGACCTCAAGCCAATTGGTTACATTAAGCATAGGAAGGTCATCATTCTTATTGATAGTGGAAGCACCCATAATTTTATTCATCGCCACATTGCCCAAGAAACTAATTGCTATATATGTGTCCTCAATAATTTTCAAATCATGATTGCCAATGGCGAGTCCATGAAATGTCGAGGGAGTTGTGAAAATGTGTGTTTCCAAATTGGTGAGTACCACCTGAAATATCATATGTTTGCTATTGACATGGGCAGTTGTGACATTATGTTGGGTGCAGAATGGATAAGGACTTTGGGTCCCATTCTCATGGATTTTAAGGAATTAACCATGCAATTCAATGAGGAGGGCCAACAATATAAGTTCCAAATCATCATCATCGGTTCACCAGAGATCATTAGTGCCCATCACATGGAAAAGATGCTAAAAAAAGGTCATTCTGGCATTATTGCCCAACTCCATGCCATACAAGCCACTAAGACACCCTCTATGCTGCAGGACTTCCAATCCATCCTATCTAAACATCAAGTGGTTTTTTCCACTCCCTAGAGACTCCCTCCTTCCCGTGGTGTTCATGATCATTCCATTCCCCTTGTCCCAAGAATCCTTCCTCCCAATATCCGTCCCCATCATCGCCCCTTTTCCCAAAAAAATGAAATCGAGAAAATTGTTAAAGAACTTCTCACCATAGGTTTTATCCTCCCTAGTATGAGCCCCTACTCTTCTCATGTGGTCATGGTCCTTAAGAAATAAGGTTCTTGGCGCATGTGTCCGAACTTCCGCTCCCTAAAAAAACTCACCATTAAAGAAAAATTTCTCATTCCTGTCATTGATGACCTCTTGGATGAATTGAGTGGCGCTCAGTTCTTTACTAAACTTGATATTCCTTTTGGCTACCACTAGATCTGTATGAATGAGGAAGACATTCCTAAGACTGCATTTAGAATTCATGAGGGCCACTATGAGTTTTTGGTCATGCCCTTTGTCTTGTGTAATTCTCCCTCCACTTTCCAAAGCCTCATGAATCATGTCTTCCATCCTTTTCTCCATCATTTTTTCTTAGTTTTCTTTGATTATATCCTCATCTATAATAAAACCTAGACAACCCATCGTTCTCATGTGGATTGAGTTATCCATCTACTCTCTCAGCACCAAATTTTCCTCAAACAATATAAATGTTCTTTTGGCACCTCAGAAGTCGAGTACTTGGGTCATCTTGTTGGCATGGTCGGTGTTAGGGTGGATCCTAAAAAGATTGAATCTATGCAATATTGGAATCACCCAAATAATCTCAAAAGATTGCATGGATTTATGGGTTTAACATGTTATTATCGCAAGTTTGTTAATAATTATGGAAATATTGCAACACCTCTAACTGTTGTCCTTAAAAATAATTCTTTCACTTGGACTCCAGGAGCTGCGTAGGATTTTCAAACCTTAAAGATGGCCATGTGCACCACTCTAGTCCTGGCCCTTCTTGATTTCACAAAGACCTCTATCCTGGAGTGCGATGCTTCTGGGAAAGGAATTGTGCAATCCTTATGCAAGAGGGTAGGCCTTTGGCATTTACCAACAAACAACTGTCAAAGAGAAATTTGGGTAAATCAATCTATGAAAAGGAAATGTTTGTTATTCTGCATGTCATGGATCTTTGGCACCCTTATCTATTGGGGAAACGCTTCCAAATTAAGACAGATCATCAAAGCCTCAAGTATTTTTTGGAACAACGCCTTTCCTCCCCATAGCAACAAAAATGGGTGACTAAGCTCTTTGGATATGATTATGATATCATTTACAAGAAAGGAAAAGACAATGTGGTTGATGATGCACTTTCCAGAAAATATGAAGATGAAGGGTCCCTTTTTTCTCTTTCCTTCATTGTACCAGATTGGCTCCAAGTTGTTTTCCAGGAATGGCTACATGATCCCAAAAGTTCACATCTAATACAACAATTGTAGGCCAATTCTTCAGTCTCCCCAGGGTACTCTTGGCTCAATGATGAGCTTCGATACAAAGACCATTTGTATTTAAGTAAACAATCAAAACATCAATCCACGGTACTTTATAATCTTCATGCTACACCCATCATTGGGCACTTTGGGTTTACCAAAACCTATGACCAAGTCAAACGTTCTTTTTTCTTGGATGGTATGAAACATGATGTTCGCAATTTTATGGCTGAATGTGATGTGTTTCAATGAAATAAGGGTGAAACAATCAAATCTATTGGAACAATACAACTGCTTCCGATTCCACCTACTGGGATACCTCTATGGATTTTATTGTAGGCTTACCTAAATTGGGCAATAAATAAGTCATCTTGGTGGTAGTTGATCGTCTTTCCAAGTATGCTCATTTATGTGCTCTTCAACACCCATTTACAACATCCACTGTGGCTCAAATTTTCATGGATTAGGTCTTCAAACTTCATGGCATGCCTCATTCTATTGTTTTTGATCGTGACCCAACTTTCACCAACAATTTTTGGCAAGAATTGTTCAAGCTACAAGGCACCCAATTGCATATCATCACAACTTATCATCCCCAGACTAATGATCAAACTGATGTTGTCAACCTGTGTTTGGAAACATATTTGAGGTGTTTTTCATCGAAAAGGAAAAATCAGTGGGCTCAATGGTTACCACTAGTTGAATGGTGGTACAACACTTCTTACCATACAACTACCTGCATGACTCCTTTTAAAGTGGTATATGGACAAAATCTACCTTCAATTCTCTCATATTTTCAAGGTGTCTCGAAGGTCTAGGCGGTTGACCAAACGCTTATCGTTAGAGAGGCTATTCTCCGTAGCCTCAAAGCAAATTTGGTCATGGCCCATAATCGCATGAAGCAACAAGAAGATCAAGCTTTCTCTGAACGTCAATTTGTAGAAGGGGATCAAGTGTTTCTTTGACTACAACCTTACAAGAAAAATTCCCTCAAGGTTGACTAGTGTTAGAAGCTGGCACCCAAATTTTATGGCCCTTATACTATTCTCAAGTGTGTGGGACATGTGCCCTATCAATTAGATTTTCCTAGTAATTCTAAGCTTCATCTTGTTTTTCATGTTTCCTTCTTAAAGAAGGTGATTGGAACTAAGTGTGAAACTCAAACCAACCTTCCCAAGTTGGACGAAGAAGGCTCTAGTTGGCTACAACCACAAGTAGTTTTGGACCAGCGTGAGCTTCATCTGTGTCAGCGAACCATCAAGGAAGTGTTAGTCCAGTGGAAAGATACAACTCTAGCAGATGCCACTTGGGAACCAACTACCATTCTGAAACAATTTCCTCATCTCAAGCCTTGAGGACATGGTTTTTTTTAATGGGGAGGAAATGTTAGGGACCTAAACCCTCACGTAGGTAGAATAATATATTTCCATGTAATAAAGGTCAATATTAATAAGGCCTAACAATAAGGAAGAAGAAGTCCAGTGTAAGAAGACCTAATAGAAGCTTCTGCTTCTAGAAGGATCTTCCTCTAGATTGTTCTTTTGATAGACATATTTAGTATAAATATGAGTCGAGAGTATAATCATTTTTCTCTTGGATATTATTGTAATAGAGCTCTGCTTTATTGGAGGTTGCCCCCTCGAAGAGGCAAGTGAACATTGCTCTCAGTAATCAAAGTTCTCTTTCTGGTGTTATTCTAGTATTATTCTGGTCTTATTATGGTGTTGTTTTGGTTATATCGTTGTTTATCTGCCATTTCTAGCTAATTATTTATGTTTTGCATACTATTTTATATCTGGAATATTACAATGTCACTCTTGAATAATAATTAAAAAAATTAAGTAAATGAAAATTGTATATGTCTACTCTAACCTTTTTAAGAAATGAAATATATATATATATATATATATATATATTCAAATTAAATTAAACTAACCTAATTAAACCAAGATAAAAGAAGAATAAAAAGACTAATTCACAAGGAATAGAACTTAACAGTCTATTGTACATTGCGCTCCATTATCTCGCACTTCGAGCTCTACTATATCCATATGCGGCTCCATCTCTGGCTCCATTATCTCCATTTCCGGCTCCAACATCTCCAGGTATTTATCATATGCTAAATTATCACAAAAATCTATTATGTTATTAAAATGTACTAATTTTTGAAAAATGAGTGAGTAAGTGATGTAACTATTTCGAATCGGTTATGTGCATCAACGAATGCACCAAACCGGTGTAGAATTAACCCTGAAAACTGTAAAGAAATTGCGAAATTCCATGGGGATGGTATGGGTCGAAATATGAACACACAAAATCGGTGTAGAATTAACCAAGAAAACTGTAAAGAAAATGTGAAAACTCCATTGGTATGGAATGTGAAAACTCCATTGGTATGGTACAAGGGAAAGGAAAAAAAATTAACCGACAATATTTATAAGTAAGAAAGTATTTACAATTTATATAAGTAAGAAAGCCTTTACTATATGAATGTTTAAATTGAAAAAAACAGAAATTGGAATATTAATTAATTATAAAAAGGCACTATGTCGTAATTCAAAGCTGCAATTGAAATAGAATAGTTTAAAAAAAAATAGTATTAGATTTTAATAAAAATGAAAAGATAAATGTTGTAATTTAAGTTGTTTTTAATTTTAATATTATGTTAATTAACATTATATTTAGGATGTATTTTCAATTAGAATGTGTGTATTTTTTTTTACGTTTATGTTAATGAATTTGAACTTTTTGATTTAAAGTGTGATTGGTCAATCTTGACCAAAAAACCAATGTTTATAAATCTTTTATCTAAATATTTATCAAAGTATTTTAAAAAACCAAAGTAACCGAGTCAAACTCTACATTTGAAATATGTGACTTTCAGGTGAAACACGAAGAATATGAAATGACACATTCAATGAGACATTGTGCAAACTAGGTTTCAATTTATGTTCATCACACACACACACACACACACATATATAATTGTCCAATGATTTTAATTTTGATTTTAGTGTGCTTTGATTCCAGTGTTTTTGTTTTCAATGTCCAATAATTTTAATTTTGATTTTAGTGTTAATTGATTTTAGTGTTTTTGTTTGATACAAAAATATAAACAGTAAAATTGAGCATCAAGATGTCTACTCTTAATGGGGGAATGAATAATGATAATATTGAGGATGTAAGAAGTCAACAACAACAACGGACTAGAAGGAAAGCTATAAATCAAATGGAAGAACTCATTGAAATGAAAAGGGAAGAAGCCAAAAAATTAAAATAATGAGCGACAAAGATTGTGACGACAACTTCTTTTTCTTCAAGGCCTCCAAATGCACCTAGGGAAATCGAATTTATTCAAGCTTGGGAAAATAATCCTAATGGAGAGAAAAAGCACCTAAATGGTGAATTTGGAAAAGTAATAAATTGACCTGTAGTGGGTTCATCTCCCATAAATGAGTATAACATAGAGGGGTTACTTGATATGGCATTTCCAACACTGTTCCCTAAAGGTGAAGCTGATTAGTTACAACAATGGATGAGAAATGTTCATATTCATGAGTACGCAAAGCATATTCTTAGATATTGTGACAAAATTTGGTAGGCACCCTCACTTTAGATATTTTTTACTTAATATCATCATGAGACATCGTGCTCAGGTTTCCTCTATAGTTTTTGTTAAAAAAAACATGGCAGAAATACCAACAACAATTGATGAGTTACGAGAACATTTACAAAACCTTCCAAGTTGTCAACTTGCAGATAGATTAATGAGGTTTGGGAATGTATTAAGAGGATGTTGATATTATGGTAGTTGCGGGAGGTATTTACCTCCACGTGTAAACCTGACGAGAATAGAATATTCTGGGAAGCAAGAAGAAACCCTGAGTTAGTTGGCTAATAACCCTAGAAGACAAGTCGACTCAAGAGGATAATTTGTATTAGGTTATTAGCCTCCAAGAGAAGAAGTCGACTAAAGGAAATATTATATACTAAGTAAATAGGCACCCAGAATGAGAAGTTGGCCCAGGCAGTTTGCCAGTTTTAGTATAAATATAGGAGGGCAATCTTCATTCTGGCAGGCATTCTCAAAACTACAGAAGCAACACTTATGCGCACTGCAGTTGGCCAGTTTGTGCACAAGTTTGGAAGAGAGATACCGTTGCAGCAGCTGCAGTTAGCAGATTTCGGTTTTGGCCCGGACTCTCTCTTGGTTATGGTTTGGACTCTCTGATCAACTCTTGTTACTCCTATTTTGTGCGCTATCCTTGGAGAGAGGTGCACTATCTTGTTTTGTCTATCTAGCCTTGAGTTTGCTTCCTGAATGATTCTCTGTCAAGGTTAGGGTGCTCGAGGGTGGCTTCGGCCTATGGTTGGGTGACAATAGTGATATTGTGTATGGTTAAACAAGCACATCCATTATATTCTAAAAAGTTATGGGCCCACACCTCCTTCATTTAGTATAACCACTGGAAGGGAGCATATCCATAAGGATACTAAGCTCGTTGAAGAACTGCCTCTAGGGTTTCTAGCAGGAGTAGTTACCAAAGCACTACCGCTAGGGTTACTAGCAGGTGCAGTTGCAGAAACTCTAATCCTCTCGTTGAGGCACCTTAAGTGAAGGGATTGACCTAGTTTCTAGATAGACTAGTGTGCCCTAGCCTAGCGCATCTCTTGGCACTCTCAACAAGATAAGACGTCAAGGTTGAGTTTTTGGTCAAATCTAGGGTTGACCAAGTCAGGACAACCATGAATTACTCTATGAAGTCAGAAAACAACTTAGATGGGGATTCTAACTTCAGATCATGGAAGACAAGGAATGATCTCATCCTTGCTGAGAATAAAGTGTTGGATATCATGAAAGGAAAGATTGTGGAACTAGAGTTTGAAGAAGGAAAAGAAAAGGAACCACAAAACGTTGCAGTTATGGAGAAGTTCAAAGAGAATGACGTCAATGCCATGAGTATCATAGTGGATTCTATAAAATACCACCTGATACCCTACATATCCCATCTTGATTCGTCTAAGAATATGTGTGATTCCCTAACAAACCTCTTCTCATTCAGAAACATTGGACAAGTAATGAGTCTGAAGAATGAGCTCTGTGACATGAAGATGAATGATGATGACAACATAACATCATACTTTGTGATAATATCTCAGTTAAGAGATCAACTACAAGCTATTGAAGAGATCATTTCAGAGAAGGAATTGGTAAACATAGTACTCAATGGTCTTCCCAAGACATTGGATGCATTTGTTGCAAGCATGAACACAAGGAAGGAGTATCCTACATTTGAATAACTTTGGACTTGTTGTGCACAAGAAGAATCAAGGATCAGTGCAAAAGAGAAACCCTAAAATAAATACGATGATCAAGCTTTCACAACAAGGTTCAAGAATTTCAGGAATAAAAGGAAGTTTGGCTCCAGGAATAATCCAAATCAAGAGAAAGATATGTTAGAAATACAATGCTTCAACTGTCGAAAATATGGTCACTACAAGAATCATTGTCCCAAGCTAAAGAAAAGGAAGGAGACACACAAAGCATCAGTTGCTGAAGAAAAAGAACCTTGAAAGAAGACCAAGTAGGATAAAACATACTTATTCTTCTAAGACAATGTAACAATACTCTTCATAGTTCTTATACATACCATGTTTTCTATACATATCTTGCATATCTATTTCTTAGGAGATAATATGTTCAAAGAGAAACTATACTTATGGAATAACAACAAGATAAGGACTGCTATCACTATGACTATAAGACAAGCTACAAGATAAGCCGAAATCAGGATCAATCTTGAAGAAACCTAGAAGAAGTAAAGATAGAAAGAAGTCAACAATCAAAAGGAAATTGGAAAAATATTTGTGACACTTTGCAGAAGGAAATAAGGATGCAGACGAAAGCGTGGACTCTCCTAGATGGAGGGAGCCGATTATATATTTTCAAAAGAAGAGCATGCATTCATGCATGAAGCAAGGATTAGGAGGGATCTAATCCTAAATTATATGATCCATTAAATATAATGAAGTATCTATCCATGTTCCCATCAATGGTGGCAGCCATGAAAAGCAACACGTGTTCATTTTAACTTTAGAAGAAGTCTTCTTTGAAAAGAATCCTTAAAGTATCCCTAGTTGTCCATCCACATCCATGATCCTATTATAAAAGGAAGAAGTTGGAATCTTCAGGGCATGGAATCTATAGAAAACTCCATGGACCTAAGAGCTAAATAGAAACATAAGGAAGAACATGAAGATTCCAAGAGAGAAAGAAAAGTTAGAACAACCAGTCATTGTATCGAGGATCACAAGACTACCAGCATGATATGAACTCACTAAAAGAAATCAAGAAGAGGAAATGAAAGCTGAGATGAAGAAAAATGTATGGAAGACTCATGAATGTAAGCATTGCGAGATCCAAAACTAGAGGTTCTCCCAGATGGAGGGAGAAGACTATCATGACTGTTTGTTCAAGTAAACCAGACATACCTCTACATGAGTCATTATATTGTCTGCAATATCCATGGGTTGGAGTTTACATCAAATGAATGAAAAGATCATTCTCCAGAGTAATTGAACAAGAAGAGTAGGTAGAGCAACCTCAATGTTTTGAGGTATACCAGAAAGAGACTCTTGTATGCAGATGGAAGAAGATCTTGTATGGATTCAAACTATTTGGTGCAGAGACTCTAATGCACAGCATAAGCGTGGTGAAAAATTTATATAAAATTGTATCAAAATGGTTACTCAGAACTCCAAAATAATGGATTGCCAATTCATGATAAGATCTCATGATGACAAAAGAAGTGCCACTTGAATATGTTCCAGTTTGAGCTTTTCCACGATGTTATGAGTTGCAGGAAACAAAAGAGTTGAATTCAACTATGATATATTGTAATGATCAGAGCTATATGAAGCATTTATAAAACCAGTGTTCCAGAAATACCAAAGTACATTGAGATCAAGCATTAAATTCTCCGTGATGAAGTCCATAAAAGAGAAAGTGTTTCTCCAATATATATCTACATAGATGATCAGATAAGAAGACATTTTGGTAAATCCTCTGTCCAAGATGAAAGAGTTTGCATAGTCAAGATGGAGCTCATGGAGATGACTTCCTCATTGAAAAAGGAAGAGATGACTCCCTGGTTGGGAGGGAGCACTGATGTGTTATTGATTTATGGACAATCATTTTTCAATTCGAAAAATGGTTCAGGATGAGTAGTTCCTTTCTAGTTTGGAATGTGGTTTTATATTTCTGACAGATAAGCATTTTCCAGTTTGGAAATTGGTCCAGATCGAACGGTCGTTTTCGTAATGAAAATGGTTCGATGGATTGTTGATGTACCATAGACAATGATTCCCCTTGTGGTTAACATAGGGAATGGTCTAGGACAATCTCTCTTCTTGAAGGTCACTCTCAGTAGTGGTCAAGAAGATTGGTTCGCCTCCATAAATGATTTTAGGGGTGAAATTTCGCTCATGGGTGAAATTAAGGGGTTCCAAATTTTGATTGGGGCGAATTTTTTGTATTGTATTGGTTTTTTTATTATTTTATTATTAGCCCCTAATTTATTTAAAAGAAAAATCATTGATAGGGTTAGCCTAGGATTTTATGAGGGAAGGGATAAAAAAATAAATTTCATCCATGAAATTTCCAATCATAACCTCCATTCACCCGATTTCTATAGATATGGGAATTACTAATAGCGAATTCGCACTCCCATTTGATATATTTCAGGATTTGTTCTTTAATTCGCCTAAATTTCGGGTTATGAGGAAAATACAAACTTTCGTTCGCCCAGTTTTAAAAAAAAGGGGGATTTGTTACCAAGCGAGCATAGATTTCCTTTGTTTTCTTTTCAATTTATGGAGAGTTAGCGGATTCCTCTATTGGATTTTTCCTGATACAAAAAAATTAGAGATTACTGGGTGCAATCAGTTTCAATTTCTATAAAAAAACTTTGGCAGAGTTTGGACTAGATGGGGAATGGGGGAAAGGGGGAAGTGGAATGCAATGAGATGAAGGAGGTGGTGAGAGTGAGACTGTTATGCCTACATGGATTCAGGATGAGTGAAAGCATTCTGCAAAAGAAAGTTGGGAAAGGGTGAAAGTTGGTGTTGGAAAGAATAGATCTTTTCTTTCCAAATGCACCTTTCCCTACCCAAGGAAAATTAGACGTGGAAGAAATTTTTCCTCCCCTTATTATGAATGGTTTCAATTCAACTCTGTAAGTACTTATTTTACTACCACGATTCCCTGTTGATAACTTCAATTATACAAAGTTTGGTGTTGTTTCTATGTGAGGGAAAATTTTAGTATACTATGGTGTTCATCTTCCAGCTTAAATCTTAAGGGAAATATTTTTTTTATATCAATGAATTTTCATAAGTTATTTTCTAGTCTTTTTGAATGGAAAATAGAGCTGGGAAAATTTGGTGACTATCTTTTTTCAAATCCATGTAAAGATTTTCCCATTTGTGATGCATATCCTGTCCGATTTTTAAAACCCTAATTTTAATGAGGATATTCCTTCATTTATGAGTTGAATAAATAAAGTTACTTCTCTTATATAAGACATATCCTGAGAGATGTATGCCAAAACAGCACCAACAAGCACCTTGAAAAGGTAAATTGGTTTGTTTGATTAAAATATTTAGAGTTGGCAGGAGTCTTTGTTGATGATATATGTCCAACAACCTCTAGTAACCTTCTTAGTTTTTTAATTTTGACTTCGATCTGATGAGACTCAATGCTCAAATGTGTCCCTCCATTTATTAGATGAACATTTTCTCTTAATGGCTTGGGAGGTTCAAACTACTCCCGTGTCTAACTATGAATGGTCCAGTGAATGCATTTTAGCAATTGCCTATGGTACTAATAATTCTCTTATTAGTCCCTGTCGAAGGCCAGGACTCTAGCGTTAACTAGAGCATTGACCTTCAATTAGTTTGTGGTTGACCAAATGTATTTTTGTATGATCTTCAAAAATTTGAATAGGAAAAATAAAATAATCATTTTAAAAATATTTTATTTACTTTTATTTGACTTCCTATTGGTTAATAATCTTCAACTCTTATTGTCGAGTTTCTTTTATGCATTTACATATACCTTTATGTATCATAATTTTGGATGTTTACATTATGGGAAATCCTGACAAGGATTTGGAAATATTGACACAAATATCTACATTATATTGACTCCCTAATGTCTTCCTAATGTTTTTGGAAATCCTGACATACATATTTTTAGTTGCTTGGAAAAATTTTACATTATATTGACTATCAAACCCACATAGGGCTTTAATAATCACATCCACTGTCTCCACCGCCTTGACAACACCATCAAACCGATCAATCTGTGTATGTGAGGGATTTAAAAATTGTGGCCACTATCTCCACCGCCATGAGAACAACATCAAACTAATCGATCTGTGTATGTTAGGGCTCCATTTTACCGCCTCAATAGTACAAGGTTTTCAAAGTACTTCTCTCCACCGCCTCACCGCTTTTTATCTTTATTGTGATTGACTTCTTTCTACTCTTCCATCCATAGATTTAGTTTAACCCCCTGCATTCCAATGGGGCGAGAGAGGAGGTGGGATGGCTGGAATAGTATTCAGAATCACATGATTGGCTTGTACGTAAGATTCATGAATCTTACCATAATATAACTTTTGTGTTCTTCTTCTTTTCAGTTTCTATGATATCCTACACTTACTAGTAAGTGTATGATCTAATTCCTATCCTTGTAAATATCATATAAGTAATGAATACCTATCAATAACGAATGAATGACCATCAATAACAAATGAGTTACAATTTTATCTTTACTAGCATAATTCATTCAAGATATTTATCAATATGATGGAGTTAGAATTGTGCATTTTGAAAAAACTTCATCCAAAATCCCGATTTCAAACTTGTGACTTCTCTTCGGAGTTTTCAGAGTATCTACATTTGTTGGCGGAATCGTTATGTTCTTGATCTTCTTCTTCTCAAGGACATTGTCAAGGTCGGTGTGTTCTTTTTCATTTCTCCTGTAGGTAACTTATTTTACCATGGCTAGTTGCTGCCCCTCCAACTTCCTACAGCACCACTGGATGATATTGATATCGATATTGCCTTTCCACAGTCTTCTAACGTACCTGGAGTCAAGATCCAGTTCCCCAAGTTGCTCAAAACTACTACTAAGTTGAAGATATCTTTGTTGGGATTCAAAAATTCGACTAAACCTGAGATGGATTTGCAGTCTCCTTGCGTTGAATATGTCGGCACTAGTATTGATATGGACCATGTTGTGCCCAAGAAGAATAGATCGTTCACTGTGAAATTAAAGGTCGTGGAAGTACCTCTAGTCTCCCTTTTCAATCAAGATAATTCAAAGGGTTCCAAGAGAGATGACAACAATCATGGGTTGCAAAAGAAATCAAAGTATTCTGATGATAGAGAAGGACAATGTAAGAACATGGATAGAGATATCATTCCATGTGCTTGTTCCTGTACACAAAACTAGTGTTCCAGCCTGTTAACATTAGACGTTCACTCCCCTTCAGTAGGTGCTTGTTCCTATACAAAAAACTAGTGTTCCATCCTGTTAACATTTGTTGTACAAAAGACTAGGGTTTGAGCATGTTCATGTAAACGAATTGGTTGTGTCAAGGCTTGTTGGGCATTGCAAAGTCAAGTTACAGATACATCTTCAGAGCATGTTTTCCTCACCACTTGGTAGGCATGTGATATTGGTGTTGCCATTTGTGATAAGCACAGACAACATAACACTGAAATCTGTTGCTTGTGCCATTTGTAATATTTCACTCATAAACTGGTCATTCTACACAGTTACCAGGTCTGATATGTCATAGGTTAGGTGGTGGGTCCATGTAGTGAAGCTTGAGCAACCGCCTCGTCGATCAAAATTTCCGAAAGCTTCACTCAATGACAGGTCGATGGTTCAAGTCTTTATCTGCACAAAAATTTCAATCAAACAAAAGTTAAACCAACCTAGCACTGGCTGTAAAGGTATCCTCCTCTCACTTTCCTTGCCAATGTAGCTTCAGGAATTCTGTCAAGAAGACATTAACTTTCTGTCAAGAAGTCAGACAATTTAAATATTTTGTCTATCAAGAAGATGGATAATTTCTGTCAAGAATTCAGACAGTTTAAATATTTTTGTCCGAAGAAGAATTCCAACTCTGCTCTAAAAGATGCAGTGGTAGCACTGGTTGGCAACACAAACTCCTTTTAAATTGCATGAGGATGCACAGTATCCAGTAAACACCGCTTTTACTTTCCACAGCAAGTCCGCAAAAATGGTTTAAAAAACCAAAAATCTCGACCACTTCATGATGATAATAATAATAAGAAATTTACTAGTTACAGGTTTGCTTTCCTACAACCTATGCTGGTTCAAAATGCATGGAGTTGGATTCCCATCCATCCTTTAGACACCACAACAAGTACATCAAAAGGCTATGAGCTTGTCATGGCCTTTGAATCTAGGTTTGACATGAAGGTTGGATGAACCCTGGTATGCGTTTCTTTTTCTTGTGTTCCGTTGATTCCCGTCCATCCCCAATTTAGAGACTTCAATGGAGCATTGGGCTTCATTCAAAATTTTATGTCATTGATTCAAAGTCACTGGGTCTCATTGAATCACACATAAACCATAAGCTAATGAGATTCAATCCCACCAACTAATAACAATAATTAGGGTGTAAATGATGGCATAGTGCGTATACAAGTTGGCATAGTGTGTTTACTGATTGGCTGGAATTCATTTATTCCTCTCAAGAGTAGCTTGTTTCGGATCTGGAGCATTTTATGTAACGGGTTTGTATGGTCTTGGGATATGGGTCAAGTGGATTACATCATGTTGTCATTCAGATTCAATTAATACCATTATGTGTTTCAATAATTGTAGTAATCTAGCAGTAAATGCAACTAGAGAAGATGTGATTAGTAAAGGATCTGAGTACTTTTTAATATTTTGGGAAAGGTGTTTTTCCATCTACCCTGAAAGGCTTACCATGAGTGCCTAGTAACTACAATCCCGTTGATTTGGATGTTATAGCTTCCTCATAATCTAGTACGTTAGTAGTTTTGGTGTTATTGGCATTGATACTTCCCTGCCCTTCTRAAGGATTTATGTTATCAGTTTTGGTATTATTGGCATTGACACTTCCCAGACCTTCTAAARGATTTGTGTATCCGTTTTTGCTTCACGGTCAAGATATTGATTTKCATTCATATTCAYTGTATCTGTTTGACCGTTTGAAAAATTTAGATGTCATGGCCACTTCAAGTATTTGCATGAAATATATTGTATTGATTTTGAGATTATCTTAATTTGTTTTCATGTGCTTCCATCTGGGTTCGTCYAGTTCTTTACTCGCTAAACAATACCGTGGAGATTTTGCRTTTTCTATTTGCATTGGAGTTATACTRCCTTAGCCAGTACTTGAGTTGGACCATTCTATGTACAAGCATTTGGTTTATTTGACAAGGATGGTATTAGACTTTTAGTCTATCTTCAATATCTTAAATACCTTTTCTGGACTATCTGAGCTTCATTGCATAGTTTTCAAATATATTGAGGTTCTCAGTTGATAAGAGGTTTTGGATTTTTCCACTTCTGATAATTTTATAATTCTTTGTATATTCTACTAGGCAAGGTATTTTGGCTACCCGTGCTAACTTTGTATGTGTGGTATTAATTGAAGTAATTTTACTTGATTTTTTCAAATTTTTTCAAGTTCATACAGGGTTTCCAAATCTAATTATGGCTTTATATTTGAAATAATGAACTTATAGTATTAGTTGTTGATATTTAGTTTATCTCGATTTTTTTTGACATGGTATCCTCTGGACTATATCAATTGTAGGCTAAGCAATCCAAAAATTTTGGAAGTTGTAGCGGACATGACAACATAACCTACATGACAACATAATTCCTAAACGCAGCAGTGAAGCCAGTGTTGGTAGGTGGGCCAAAGATGAGGGTTGCTAAGGAAAAAAGGTGCATTTGTGGAATTAGCAAATGCTTCGGGTTATCCCATGGTTGTAATGTCGTCTGCTAAGGGAAAGGTTCCAGAAACTCATCCTCATTTCATAGGGACTTACTGGGGTGTAGTAAGTACTTCATTCCATGTTGAAATAGTTGTGTCTGCAGATGCATATTTATTTTCAGGGTTGATTCTCAATGAATATAGTTCAGTGGGATATTCATTGCTATTGAACCATGAGAAAGTCATAATTGTGCAGCCTAACAGGGTGACTGTGGTAAATGGACCTAGTTTTGGGTGTGTTGATGAAATGTTTCTTAGAATCCCTTGCGAAGAAGGTGCAACACAACCCCACATGTTTGGAAAATTATCGGCGTATTTTTGTACCTAAATGTGTTCCCTTACAAAGTGCACCAAATGAGCCCTTAAAGGTCAATGTGTCGTTCAAACACATCGAGACAAGGCCTCAAAAAATCTCACCAAATTCTGAAGTAAAATTAGTCAGACAATTGTCTTTTAGTCAACTTTGTTCTTATGCGGTACATTTGCAGTGGGATTATTGTTGATATTCACTGATATAAAATGCTTGGTTGCAGGGCATGCTAACAAATGAAATTGTTGTAATTGTTGAAACTGGTGACTCTTGGTTCAATTGCCAGAAGATTAAATTGCTAGAACAGTGTGGGTAAGTCAAACATCATTTCTCTATAAAGGACACTCCGTAATTTAGTAATTTGTTGTTTCCAACAGGTGGAAACCTATTGCATATCATTTCTGGTTTCAAGGTTTTGTCTATGAAGAAAAATTACCTTTTATTATGTTTATCAAAATATGAATCACATAATGAAATGTTAAATTTCAGGGTGTGTTTCGAATAGTATGGACAGGAACGAAGTTTTCTCTTCTCATGTCCATTAGTTTCTTATCTTTACTCAGGAAATTTCAAAAGGACTAAATGCATAGGTATTCCTAATTTTCAAGCAAACTATTTCGTGCCAATATATGTTACTGTTTGAATTAGGATAACAATGTCCTAGGTAAGTGTGCCATGCTAGCACTCTATCCATGGTCAAGCATCCCACCTAAACTGAGCCATCCATATGTCCATCAAGCATCTCCAAGGGACTAGGAGACTTAGCGCTCTCCTAGCTAGGTGA
Source organism: Picea engelmannii (assembly GCA_009831015.1). Lineage (NCBI taxonomy): Eukaryota > Viridiplantae > Streptophyta > Pinopsida > Pinales > Pinaceae > Picea > Picea engelmannii. The sequence goes on from ML821232.1 coordinate 134,902, forward strand.
AAACACTTTTCGAGTAGCCCCAAAAGATAACAATGCTCTATCTTCTTCTAGACTATTTGATGGTTTTGGTTCTGTCCTAGAGGTTTTTGCATCGTCTATGTTTGTGGTTGCTTCTTTGACTACTTTTGATTTTGATTTTGGAGGTTATGTTGCTGAGTTCACTGTCACTTACACCAATTTTTTTGCTTGTTGTTAGTACTTGGCCAGAGATGTATAGGTTCTGAATCATGGCTTTAATGCATCTGAGTTTTTTGGCCACCTTCGTTTGGACCATGGTGCCCACATTACCTTCAGTATATGGCATCTCTTCATAATCTATCCAAGGATGGTTTAAGGAGTAGATATTATCAAGTTTGGATCCCCAAGAATGAAAGAGAGGATATGGCAGTTACCATTAGAGATGGGTGTCATGAATTTTCACTAACTTGGTTTAGGGAATGCTCCCACTACATATGAGGTTGATGAATAATGCTTCTGAGTCTTTCCTGAGGAATTTTTTTAGGTTCACTGATCTTTAGAAGGAAGTTTGTTTTTCTCTACTTATAGAAGCAATACAGATCAAGAGGAATGGAATGGATTCCTTTATCATTATGCCACAAGCATAGACAACAATCTTGCTCAAGTCTTTTTCCCAATTATGATAAAATATTAATATCCTTATTTTGTTTTTATCTAAAAACAACATTCTGGTAGATGCTAAATCAAAAGGTGAGTTAGAAGATAAACTTCACAACCTTATGTTAGATTGTTGGTCATGCCCATAGATAGATGTCAAAGTGATGGAAAAACTTTTTGTCTCTTTCTCAATTCAAGGTATGATTTTAGGTTGCATTCATAAAATCGACCTAAAGGGGAAGGGTGATAGGGTTGGGGCTTCCAAATCTGTTGGATGCATACTTACTTTAAAATCTTGCTAAACATATCATTCAACAATTTCTATCTTGGACAAAAGGTTAAAGTATCCTTTAAGGAGTCAATTTAAAATTTAGACAATTTTTAAAGTGAATGTAAATAGATTCTAGGTTGTGTAGGTTTGTTTAAATTGTCCTGTAACAACTTGCATACAGTTTTACCTTTGTCAGTGCCTTCCAGCAACACTAGTCATCTCGATTCTCTGTTATCTTCTTAGATGTAGAGGTACTAGATTCACCTATAGGGATATTGCACCTGCATTGGATGCATACTGGGTTTTGGGATCCACACCCAAAACTCACCTGTTTGGGGAGTTTCTTCACTAGGTGAATTTTTGATCATCTGAATGGCACACAGTTAGCATGCAATTTGCTGGGTGTGTTTCCCCTACTAGAAAATTTCTGCAGTAGAGGTGTCAAATCTTGGAAAAAAAGGATAGAAAAAACATACGTGGTGGGTGTTAATGTCTTGTATCAAGAGGAAAGCATCCATCTTGTTAAAGGCATGTCTTGTTGTTCCCTTAAATTATATTTTCGCCCTGGTTTCTATGGGAAAAAAAACACATTAACTTTGTAATGTAATATACGATGTATTTTTCCAAAAACATGGCACTCTAGTGGCACACTGTTCTGTGTTGTCAAAAATTGATTTAGAGTCTGCTTGTTGTTGAGTGTAATTTGATGGGTTCATACCCAGATTAATTTTTTCTGCCCCCTTACTGATTGTCATTCGCTAGCCTCATACCCAAATTAATGTTTGTTGCCCCCTTAGTAAAGTCATATGTTATAAATTCAAAGTTTTTTTTTTTTTTTTTGTATCTTCCTATTACTGTCATCATTTAATCAATAACAAAATAACACTTACACCAAAAATCCAATGAGTGATGAAAGAGAAATGATTTTCTATGATGAGGGACCTACTCTCATGGCGCTCTTTTTGTAGGTATAATTGCCTGTGTATTTGCAAGCAGTTTGTTCCATGTGCTAAATGTGTGTTTGGCAGGTATGCGTTCTAAATGCAGTATGGATCAATTGGATGGTATGTAGGAGAAACACTGGGATATGATCGAGCAACACCAAACAAGCATGTAATTGCATGCATTGGTGATGGAAGCTTCCAAGTGCAGATGCAAGGATTTTTATTTCAAACTTTGAAACATTGTTTTACGATTAACAATGACCGAGTACCAATGTTTATAAGATTTGAAATATTGAATTCCTTTGAATTATCTGTTTTATCCAAAAAATAACGAGTATTTATCCCCAAATGTATTCTTCCTTATTTGAATAGGTCACAGTCCAGGATGTGTCTACCATGATTCGATATGGGCAGAATCCTATCATTTTTCTGATTAAAAATGGAGGATACACTATAGAGGTCGAAATTCATGATGGACCATACAATGAAATAAAGAATTGGAACTACGCCAGTGTAGTGGATGGCCTTCATAACGGTGAAGGGAAATGCTGGACTGTCAAGGTATTTTTTCTTTATATTCATAGCATGGCCAACCCTTTTATAAGGATTTCTTGTTTCTTTTGTGATATGGGAGTATTTGGTTGCTTGTCCTTTTTTCCATTTGTTGAGACCCACTTCCTAACCGACTCCTTTTCCTTAAAAATTACATTATTGTAGACTCGAGGACTTCCCTTTTAATTCGTCAGAACTCATTTTCATATTGGTGGACTGTTTTTCTAGTTTTACATCTCTTGAGGTATCTATTGCACCATTGGCATTACGAGCCAGTATGTCAGCTGAGGGACAACTGCATTTCTTGTTAGGAACCTTTGTAGTTGTTACTTTCACTAGAATTTTTTGTGTTGCTCAGCCAATTGAGGGATTAGTGAAGCAAGAAAATAACTTGTGCCTCAAGAAAATCAGAATGATCTGAATCTGTCAATTTCTTTTGTTAATTCTTATCATGTATCATTTGTTTGCAGGGTGTGGATTTATGTGGGGTAGTGGGCTTTGGGCTGAAGCATGTTGTTATAAGGTGTTGATACCGTGCTTATTACCATTTCTATGTTTATTCCCTGTTATTCATTATCACTGAGGCATGTGTTGTTGGCTTCCATATAATTGTTGAACTTTATTTTATAGGTCTCTATTTGTTCATTTTTAGACTCGTCTAACTGGTTATTTTATCATATCAAAATGGGTAATACTGAATCAATGATCTTATGTTGGTTATGTTGGGGATAATGATGAAATTCTATTTTAAAAAACCATGAGCTTCAAGTATCCATCCAAGACTAGTTTATAGGACACAATGCATTTTATAGATCTTGCTATGTTCTGTCTTTGTAGTCATGGGCTTCTTTTATCGGTCTCTACTCTAAGAAAGTGCTATGCTCTATCTTTGTAATCATGGGCTTCTTTTATTGTTCTCTACTCTAAGAAAGAAGAGATTGGTATCTCCCTCCAAGGTGGTGTGTTCACCAGGGAGAAAGCAACGACTTTAAACCATCTGGGAGAGGAAGTGAGGGGAAGACTCGATCTCAATGGTACTTTTCTGGTATGATTTGACGTAGAATTTAGGACGAGAATTGGTCACTTACGGTGTATGGTTGAACGAATATCCTGTAATGGGGACTTATCCTTCCTCTCGTGGTATGGCGGTAAGTCCTTCTCTTTTTTAATATAATGTAAGCAAGCAAGAAATATAGTAAATTGCCTTGCATAGAATTCCCTTCAAATAATTGTACAGTTTCTCCAAAAAATCAAGAAACATTTTGATGACAGGCTTTCAGATTCATTCAAATAAGACTTGTTTTTAAGCTATGGTTTTAATGAGAAAGTTAACCTCAGAAAAACATGAAATAGGAACCCTTGAAACAGGGTTATGCATAAGCTTTTTGAAATCTGCTGTGAAGGCTGGTTTTAAATTCAGTCCTCCTCCAAATAATTTCCAATATTTTCAATATGTTTAGCTAGTTCATTGAAGTATATATTGATGATTGAATATGGATCAAAAATTCATATTTAACA
>ML821233.1:4422-15471 GCA_009831015.1 Picea engelmannii
GTTGGGTGTGGCACTTCCGGGCCTTTGCCTTTTCCTTTCTCTGAGGCTTGGGGGGGGTTCTGTGGATTCTTCTCTTTCGCTAACTGATTCAGGGCATCAAATGAGTTCTTGGAGGTGGCCTTTGGGGCCGAATTCTGGTTCTGTTTTCTTGGAGGATTTTTCCTCCTTCCTGTGACGTTGGTGAAACCGTCCTTTTGCTTGGCTTCAGAGGGCTTAGGGGCTAGGGCGTTCAAGGGGCAGTCCCTGAACAGGTGACCGTGTTCGTGACACTTCCTGCAGCGAAAGGGTATATGCTCGTAGTCGATTGTTTGGTTCCAGACCTCATCCTGGTATTCTAGAGTGATGGAGCTCGGCAAGGCCTTCGATATGTCCATATAGATGCAGATGCGGGCGTATGATGTATACTTTCTTATCTTTGTGGCCTCTGACGCCTTAACGTATTGACCCACCGTGTTCCCTATGCCCATAAGTATTTCTTCTAGCCAAAATTCCTGAGGCAGGGAATAGAGCCTGATCCAGACCGGGGCTCTTGTGAAGTCTTCCTGTTCTGGGTTGAATCTATCAATCCAGAATCTTAGAAAAAGGCCCGCTGAGTTTTAGAAATATGGTCCATTGTCAAATATTTTGTCGTTGTCTTCAATATTGTATAGTATGATTGTGAAAAAACCCTTGGAGCTGAGCTGGACCTCATAGTCTCCTTTAGGGTTCCACCATTCTTTGATCCAACGAGCAAGGTCTCTTTCAGTTGGCCAAAGGCCCAAGAATTTACCTATCAGTGCGTGTTCTATCATAAACTGGGTGTGTTCCCCCACCCTAGTCGATTTTATTTGGTACATAGGCGGTTTGTCCAGTTGAGGGATGCACTTACCTGGCAGCCAGTTTTTGGGAGCTTGCGTGTGAGATGTACTTGGTTCCAGCTCCATTTCTTTGCTGAAAGCTTGTTCCTGGGTAAACAACTGCTCCCGCATATGCTCCGGTGGTTCGAAGGCCGATCTTTTAGCGCGGGACCCTGCCTTGTCGTTAGCAGCGATGTCGCTGTACGAGGGGGGTTTCCCCCCCTCCCCCGAGCTCATTGTAAGGCGGACAGGGACCGTGCTGAGTTGTAGTCTGCAGATCGATGTATTTGGCGTTCAGTTCTCTGGCGTCAGTGCGTGCATCAGGCGAATCACGGGTATTTGAAAAATCAGTATGCTAGGGTTTGTCTCCTCTCTCATTTTATTATTATTGAGCACATTGAATATCTATTATTGTGTAAGTCTTATTACAGGTACTCATTGATATATCTGGAGTTGTGAAAGTGTGAGGTAGCATGAAGGGTTGACGGAGAAAGTTTCAGAATTACAGAGAATATTGAAAAACCCTAAGTTATGAGGTGTACGCGAGCTAACAATACAACATAGCACGTACATACGTGGGCTACCAATATAACAGAGTGTGTGCGCACATTGGTTGTCAGTGTAACATGACGTGTACATGAGGGAAAAGCCATGGAAATTTGAGAAGATGAAGAAGCCAAGGTTATAGATTCTAAGAAAAATCTCCCATGAAGGTCTGCAGTGATCAGATACATCGGATCTATCCACTGGTTCAAAAGGTATGTCTTATTTCTACGAGTAGTTGGATTTTGATATATGCATGAGAAATGGTTATGGAGATTTGAGGATTCTCCCTAGAGAGATTAGTGGTTGCATGGAATCTTTTGTATAAATCAGATCTACAGAAATATAGTGTTGTTATAACCAATATTTATCATTATTAGAGTTGAGGCACATATTTTATTTTTTTCATATGGTTAAGGGTTCTTGTGAAACATGAAGTAGTTGAAGTATTGAAAGGTTGAATATTAGAAAGGGTTTTATGTCTAGTTCGTGTGAGGGATATTATATTGGTTCATGATAACACACACTTATTTGGCACATGACTAGAGAGATATATAGAGTCTTTGGGTAAAGGTTATGTATGAGGATGAATGCACAGGGTACAATTACAGTCTGGATACAGTGACAAGTTGAAAATCTATGTGAAATAGGTTGCATAGGGTCAGAAGTTTTCATAAGAAAGAAAACCCTAGTTTTAGAAGGCTTACACAGTCTGCATAATAGATAGGTCTCATACATACACATGTTGTTGTATAGATAGGGCACATACATACATGTGCTGCAGAACTACAAGTCACATACTTGTTGTATTTGTTTGATACATGCTCAGTTCGGGTACATGTTGATTGGAGGGAAGTGGTGTAGGTTGGCTACAGGTCAGTGGTACAGGTTGGTATATCTCACAATGATAGTGTGATAGTGGTTTCGTCATTATATTTCTACGTCAGGGCGGTTGGATGAGGAAATGATAGGTGGTTGTATCCACCTTCCAGTTGTAACCGGAGAACATAGGGGGTTGTAGCCTCCTTCTGGTTGTAGCCATAGAATTGGGGAGTTGGAGCTTCCCTCAGGTTGTAGCTTGAGAAACTAGGAGGTTGGAGCCTCCTTCTAGTTGTAGATGGAAAACAAAGGAATTTGGTGCTTCCAATGAATGTAATTCTTAAATACATATAAGAAAAAATATTTTGTGGTTTTCTCCCACTTTAGGCTTCCACATAAAAACATTGGTGTACCCTGTATATGTATGATTTCTCACTTGTTCATAGTTTATTTACTTTTCAATTATTGAATGATAATGCTAAATTGATCATAAAGAAATATAGAACTTGCATATTATGGTTAAAAAGGATTAGATTTCTCTATTATTGATTCACCCCCCCCTCTCAGTAATCCAACAATTGGTATCAGAGCAGGTTCCTTCAGAAATCAGTGTAACCACTGAAAGATAGATTATGGAGAGAAACAACATGTATAAAAATGGAATACCACAGTTTGATGGAAAAAAGTATGCATTCTGGAGAAGAAGGATGAAAACATATATACAAGCATAGGGATTTGAATTTTGGCAATCAATTGTAGATGGATACAAAGAACCAACAGTTCCGCCAACAAATGAAAGAGAAATGAAACTTAGTCTAAATAATTCCAAAGCCACAAATGCACTTCTGAATGTTCTTGGTGAATCTGTATATACCAAATTTATACATTGTAAATCCACTAATGAGATTTGGGACAAACTTCAAAATATTTATGAAGGAGACTCAAAATTCAAAGAAGCAAAGCTTCAAACTTACAGAGGTCAATTCAAACAACTAAAGATGAAGGAAGATGAAAATATTGAAGCTTACTTATGATTCAATGAAATAGTGAATGCAATCATAGGATTGGGAGAAGCAATTAAAGAATCTGTAATTGTTCAAAAGGTACTAAGATCTCTTCCTATGAGATTTGATCCTAAGATATCAGCACTGGAATAAAGAGCGGATCTAGACTCAATAAGCATGGACGAACTACATGGAATCTTCACATCATATGAAATGAGAACTGAACAGGAAAATCCATATATAAAAGAAGTATCTTTCAAAGCATCCAAAAGGTCAAAGCAAAAGGGAAAGAAAAAATAAAAAGAACATAGCAACAACAGTGACTTCTCGGAAGATGATGAAATGATCAACTTTGTCAGAAGATTGAACAAGGGAACCAATGGCAGATATCAATGTAAGATTCCATGGATTTGTTTTAATTGTGATGGTATTAGTCATTTTGCTAACAAATGTCCTCATAAGAAAAATAAGAGGAATGATGAAGATTACTCAAATAGAAAAAAAAAAACATATAAAGACAAAAGAACCAAAAGGAAAGATTTCAAGATAAGTTTATGCACCAAAGAAAACATCTTCTCATTAGATGAAGATGAAGTCAGTGAAAGTGAGATAGAAAGAGTTATATTCATGGAAATAAAAGACTCTGATAAATAATACACCGAAGAATAATATGAAGAGGCAGAAGTTGACTACCGAGAAGAATTGTTGAGTGCCATAGAAGTTATAAAGATAGAAAATAAGAAAAACAAGAAGCTACAAGAAGAACTAGACAAGAAAGAAGACACTTAGGAACTAGAACAAATTATCATGAAATTGAAGGTTCAAATAGAAGAAGATAAAATAGTTGAAGAAACACTCAAAGAACAATTAGAATAAAGAGACATGATCATTGGAAATTTGGAAGCAAAGATTGTCACATTGAGAAAGGATCTTCAAAAGAAAAATATGCAGAACAACTCAAAAGTTTTGGATGACATTATTAGAAGTCAAAATCCTCATCATGACAAGTCCAGACTTGGAGACAATCAGACATAAAATGGATCAAGCTCCAAAATGATAGAACAAGAAACATATCCAAAAAGTTATGCAGAAACCATCAAAGGGGATAAGAAGACCTACAAGGAAGATCATAGAGACACTCCTCCACCGAGAAGATTCAGATTTCAGAATCAATGATCGACATAAACAAATAGGCCTTAGGAAGAAGAAGGATTCATGAGAGTACCTCATTTCAGAAGATCTTCAACTCCCAGGTATCAAACTATATTTTTTGGTTTATGTTATGCATGCAATAATTTTGGACATAAAGTTGTAAATTGTAGAGCTAATAGCAAGAACATAAATAACTTTGAAAGTCATACACAAAATGGTTATCCAAAAAGGCCTAGTGAAACACAGAGAATAAGCCACAACATGTTTGAATCATTGAACACTGAAGTGGAATGCTAAAAGTGCAACAACTTTGGACACATGGCCAAATATTGTATAATGACAATCCCTCCTAGAGAACCACAATAGAACAACGACAGTCATAGACAGGAACATCAGAAGAGAACATGGATAAGAAAGAAGAATCATTATAGCAATGAAGAATGCACACTTGCTCTACAAGATAAGCATAAGAAACATGCTTGTTATGTTGAGAGTGGATTTTCAAAACACATGACAAGTGATAAAGACAAGTTTCTTGCTTTAAGAAAGGAAAGAGATGTATTAGTCTCTTTTGGAAATGATGATTCAGCTAAAATCATTAGAAAAGACATAGTCAGAATTGGAAACAAGAATACCAAGGCACAAAATGTTCTACTAGTAGAAGATATGAAACATAATCTTCTAAGTGTAATTCAAATGCGTGACCAAGGTCATAAAATTACTTTCGATTCACATAAGTGTGAGATAAGAAAAAAAGGTTCAGGAAAATTGATTGCAACCGCTGTAAGACCTTCAAGTAACATATATGTATTAAGTGAAATTAGAAATGAAAAGTGTTGTCTAGGAAAGGGAGATGAAGGTTGGCTATGGCACTAAAGAATGGGTCACATAAACTTTGATAACCTTGTCAAAGTCAACAAAAATGAAGCAAATAGAGAAATGCCCCAGATCACAAAACCAACCAACACTTTATGCAAGCATTGTCAACAAGGAAAGAAAACAAAGACCAAGTTCAAATCAAAGGAATATTCAACAATAAGACCATTGGAAATTGTGCATACTGATCTAGTTGGACCAACTACAACAAAGGGTTTAAAATGTGAGAAATACTTTATGTTATTAGTTTATTATTATACAAGAATGACTATAGTTTTCTTTCTCAGGAATAAGTCAAAAGCTTTTGAAAACTTCAAGGTCTACAAGAAAATGGTTGAAAATGAAATGGAGGAGAGTTCACTTCAAAGGAATTTATGGACTTCTGCAACAAGAATGGAATAAAAAGAAATTCTTCGTTACTAAGACACCTCAAAAAAATGGAGTTGTTGAAGGAAAGAACATGACAATACATGAAATGGCTCGAACAATGTTAATGGATTCCAAATTGACAGATATTTTTTGGACACATGCAGTGCATACAATAGTTCACATTCAAAATAGAGTAATTCTCAGAAACAACAATGAAAAAAATGCCTACGAGCTATGGAAAGAAAGACTAGAAAATGTGAAGCACTTCAGAGTATTTGGAAGCAAATGTTACATCAAAAGAGAAGATGGAAGAATGTGAAATTTTGACTCTCGTTTGAACAAAGGATTACCTTTTGGTTACTCAAGTACAAATAAAACATACAAGTGTTACAATCTGAGGTTGAACAAAGTTGTGGAAAACATCACTGTAACAATTGATGAAACAGGTGGACGAGAATTAAAGGAAGACGAAAATGAATTAGTGGAACAACTTTACAAAGAAAAAGCAAAAGATGAAGAAGTAGTAGAAGGGTAAGATGAAGAAGATTAGACAAAAGTAGAGGAGAAAGTTCAAAAAGTGCCTCCAAAGACACCTAGAAAATGAGTACAGAAGAATCATCCTTCAGATCAGATTATCGGAAACAAGGATGCATGAGTTGAGACTAGAAGAAGAATATGTTCACCAGAACAAGTGCACCTAGCACTCTTATCTACGATTGAACCAAACAGTTTTGAAGAGGCCAATAAGGATGAATTATGGAATAAGGCCATGAATGAAGAACTGGATCAAATAGAGAAGAATGACACTTGGGAACGGGTTCCAAGACCAAGGAATACGAATGTGATTGGCACAAAGTGGGTTTTCAAAAATAAATTGAATGAATATGGACATGTTACATGGAATAACGATAGATTGGTATGTAAAGGATACACACAAGTTGAAGGAATTGACTTTGAAGATACATTTTCCCCAGTTTCCATAATGGAAGCAATTTGATTTCTCTTAGCTTATGCATGCTCAAAGAATATTAAAGTGTATCAAATGGACGTAAAATCAACTTTTCTGAACAGGGAACTTGAAGAAGAAGTCTACATTGAACAAACAGAAGGACTTCAGTTGTCAGAGAATGCAGATTATGTGTGTAAATTAAAGAAGGCCTTGTATGGTCTAAAACAGGCTCCTAGAGCATGATATTCTAGACTGGATAAATATTTACAACAAACAGGGTTCATAAAAGGAAGTGCAGACAACAATTTCTACATCAGGGTAACTCAAGATAGTATTTTATTAATTGAAGTTTATGTTGATGATATTATTTTTGGAAGTAATGATGACAGGTTAAGCCAAAAATTTGCAAAGGATATGCAAAATGAATTTGAAATTTCATTACTCGGAGAACTATCTTTATTTTTGGGTCTTCAGATATGTCAAAGCAACCAAGGAATTTTTATTTCTCAAACTAAGTATATCATAGAAATGATAAAGAGGTTTGGAATGGAAGATTGCAAACCATTTACCACTCCTATGCAAACTAGTTGCAAGTTGAGCAAAGATGATGATCCAAAGTCTACAGACCAAAGGCAATACATGTCAATGATTGGTAGCTTACTATATGTGGCAACATCCAGACCAGATGTAATGTAGGAAGTTGGAAAGGTGGCACGATTTCAAGCAGCACCAAAGGAATCACATGTCTTAGCAGTGAAGAGGATTTCCAGATATCTCAAAGGAACAAAAGAGTTTGGATTATGGTATCCAAAAGGAAATGATCTATCACTTATTGCCTACACATATGCAGATTGGGAAGGTTGCATTGATGAATGATGAAGCACCAGTGGAGCAACGTTCTAATTGGGTGAGTGTTTAGTATCTTGTCTAAGAAAGAAACAATCATCGATATCTTTATCTACACTCGAAACAAAGTATATTGCAGCGGCGGGATGTTGTACACAGGTTCTATGGATGAAACAAACTCTGACAGATACACAGGTTGAGTATGATGAGTTCATTCCAATCTATTGTGATAATACAAGCATCATCAGTATCTCAAAGAACTCGGTGATGCACTCCAAGACGAAGAACATTCCAATCAAGTATCACGTTCTACGAGAACAAGTTGCAGAGAAGAACATCAGATTTGAATATGTGAGCACAAAAGAACAAGTGGCAGACATCTTTACAAAATCACTTCCAAGGGAAGCCTTTGAGTATCTTCACCAAAGAATCAGAGCAATTTCTACTCCAAAATGAATGCTTTTGAATGCTTATATTACATGTCTTAGATTTACACGAGGAGGCACCATACAGAGGACAGTTCAGGTTGGGAGATCAATCTCAGGAAGAATTCAGTCAGGGGGAGTATCCCCAAGGACAATTCAGTTAGGGGGAGTAGCCCCAGATGGAAAGATACATTTTCCATTGATGACAAAGGGGGAGAGATTTATCAAATGTAGGATAGAGAGTTAAATGCTTGGAGAAAGAACACAAAGGCATGGTTCCAAGGGGAGTGATGGTCATAGGGGGAGAATGAGTGATATGAATTCAGTATTGCATCAAAGTGTTTCCATCAATGCCAAAGGGGGAAATTGTTGATTAATTGGGTTGGTTGTCATTGATGTCAACCCTTGAAGAAAGTCCAGTATCAAATTCCAGTAGCACAAAGGTATGGGTAATGGACCCAAGTTTTTTTTATGTATAATGGTATGAGTTTTAATATACTTGCAGGTAAGACTATTCTAGACAGATAATACATGTCATGACATTTTTGGTGGTATGTGGAACGCCACATAACTCCTCACAGTTAGAGAAGTATGGCCATGTAAATTTGGATAACACTCATGAGTTATCTAGAAGACCCTAAAAGGTCAAAGTAGTCAAAGTGGTTCCAAAGAATAAATTATTTAAATAATAAAGTGGTTGCAACAAGAAGTGGTGAGTTTACTATTTATGGATAAGTCAAAGTGGTTGCAAAAGAAATAGTTTAAATAATAAATTTAGTGGAGAACTTACTATTTTTGGAAAGTGGTTAAGTTAAGTGGACAAGTTGTTAAAAGTGGGTTAGCCCTAAAATAAGGAAAGTGGGTTAAGAGGTAACCCCTTGAGGAATCTACATGGAAGTATAAATAAGAGGCAAGGGTCTCTCATTTTATTATTATTGAGTACATTGAATTGTGTAAGGCTTATTGTAGGTACACATTGATATATCTGGAGTTGTGAAAGTCTGAGGTAGCATGAAGGGTTGACGACAAAATTTTCAGAATTAAAGAGAATACTAAAAAACCCTAAGTTATGAGGTGTACGTGGGTTAAAAGTACAACATAGCACGTACATACGCAGGCTACCAGTACAACAGAGCGCGTACACACGCTGGATGTCAGTATAATAGGACGTGAGCGTGAGGGAAAAGCCATGGAAATTCGAGGATATGAAGAATCCAAGTGATACAAGTGATATCGGTGGCCATCGACCTTTCCCAACTGGCTCAAAACAGTTTACTGGTAATTTTGGCAATTTACTATTTTTAGTAGTTTTAACTTCTGGGGCCATCTTGAGAGCCTAAATGAAGGTTTTTTGGGATTGAGATTCTCAATTATATTCGAAGGAATGATTGAGCCTCCAAAATGATTCTCCTCGACGATACCTTTCCAATGGTCTATCATACGCCTAAAACGAAGATCTTATGCAAAAGTTACGACCCAGAGAAGTTGATCTACTAACTTACCCAAATGAGGCCCACATGACTTTTGGCGCTTCATCTCCTAGGGTTAGGTTTTTGGATGTCTAGGGTTTTTGGAATTCCTATTTATTTTAAAAAGGCCTTTAGAGCCTCATTTTTATCATCTTCTTGCGAATGCGAGTAGTCGTCACATCTCTTCTCAGAGATAAGCTGCCACCATTCTAGCGAGTCTTTCACTCTGTATTTTTACAGTTCTATACATTTCTTTCATTAATATAAATTGTGTATTACTGTATATCTGTGTTTATGGTTTCATCTTTGATACATTTCTGTTATATTATTGGATATCTGCGATATCTATGTGCATTTATTTATTATATATCCGCTCTCATTTTGTGCCGAAAATAATCCGGATCACCAAGGTTCTAGATTCTGAGAACAAGCTCCCAGGAAGGTCTGCAGTGATCAAATACATCATATCTATCCACAGGTTCAAAAGGTATGCCTTATTTCTATGAGTAGTTGGATTTTGATGTATGCATGAGAAATGGTTATGGATATTTGAGGATTCTCCCTAGAGATATTAGTGGATACATGTGATCTTGTGTATAAATCAGATCTACAGAAATATAATGTCGGTATAAACAATAGTTATCATTATTAGAGTTGAGGCACATCTTGTAATTTTGGCATATGGTTAAGGGTTCTTGTGATACATGAAGTAGCTGAAGTATTGAAAGTTTGAATATCAGAAATGGTTTTATGTCTAGTTCATGTGAGGGTTATTATATTAGTTCATGATAACACACACTTATTTGGCACATGACTAGAGAAATTTACAAGGTCTTTGGGTAAAGGTTATGTATGAGGATGCATGCATAGGGTATAATTGTAGTCTAGATATAGTGACAGGTTGCAGATCTATGTGAAAGAGGTTGTAGAGGTTTTCAGAAGAAAGAAAACCCTAGCTTTAGAAGGCATACAAAGTCTGCATAATAGATAGGTCACATACATACGTGGGTTGTTGTATAGATAGGGTGCATACATACGTATGTTGCAGAACTATAGGTCACATACATGTTGTATTTTTTTGATACATGCTCAGTTCATGTACAATTTGATTGCAGAGCAGTAGTACAGGTTGCTTGTAGGTCAATGGTACAGGTTGGTACAATTTTATAGTGGTATATCTCGCAGTGATAGTGTGACAGTGGTTCCATCATTCTATTTCTACATTAGGGAGGTTGGATGGGGCAAGGATAGGTGGTTGTAGCCGAAGAACATAGGGTGTAGCCTCCTTCTGGTTGTAGCCAGAGAATTGGGGAGTTGGAGCTTCCCTCAGGTTGTAGCCTAAGAAACTAGGGGGTTGGAGCCTCCTTCCAGTTGTAGATGGAAAACAAAGGAAGTTGGTGCTTCCAATGAATATAATTCTTAAAGACATATAAGAAAAAACATTTTGTGGCTTTCTCCTACTTTGGGTTTGCACGTAAAAACATTGGTATACCATGTATATGTATGATTGTTCATTTGTTCATTGTTTATTTACTCTGCAACTATTGGATGATAATGCTACATTGATCATAAAGAAATATAACACTTGCATATTATGGTTTAAAAGGATTAGATTGCTCTATTACTGATTCACCCCCCTCTTAGTAATCCAACAATCGTAACGGAAGGGTCGTTACGATTTTTTAATTTTTTAATATTTATTTTCATTAAACCTTTTTTTTTTTTTTTTTTTATATTTGATTTGTTTAATAATGCTTATAT